>JAWZYT010000371.1:190000-215000 GCA_034508575.1 Petrolisthes manimaculis
TTGTTTATTATATTATATTTTTTTAGCAGACTAGCTATTATTATATTGTTATGATTTTATATTTTTTTAGCAGACTAGCTATTATATTGTTATGATATTATATTTTTAGCAGACTCCCGCCGCCACTGATTACTGTTTTGTTTACTCTCTTTTCTACGGTGCCACAGGATGCGTGCCGTGTCTGGGTTGAGGGTAGTGGACGCCTCTATCATGCCCGATATAGTGTCTGGGAATCTCAACGCTCCAGTCATCATGGTTGGCGAGAAGGCAGCAGACATCATCAAGGAGGACTGGGGGCAAAAAGAATCATAATAATAAAACAAGAGCATTTTAATAAAACCTTCATTATAATCTTTACTGAGTTAGTTTAGTGTGTGTGTGGGATTCTTGTTGGTATAGGGGTACTTTTCATTTCGTCACTATCAATAAAGATTACCACTTCTACTCTGACTGACAGTGACAATAATAAGAGTTCACCTTGTAGAGTTAATAAAAAGTCAAATGTAGATACTGTAAAATAATGGTGTCTATAATGTTTACTTGTGTGACGTCATAACCGAGTAAAACGAAACAAATGCTATTAAGGGGGTGCGGGAATAGGGGGACAGGCTTGGGGTGAGTAGAAAGCCTGTCCCCTACTCCCACACACCCCTAACCCCCCCCCCCCCACAGCCTGTCCCTCTACTCCCACATCCCCCAAACCCCCTCAAGCCTGTCCCCTACTCCCGCACCCCCCTAAAAAACCCCACACAATCCTGTCCCCTACTCCCGCACCCCCTTAAGTAATATTCATTTAATATATTCTACAAGAGGTAGAAAGAAGACCGTAGCTGTAGTAGGTACAAGGCAATAAGAGATAGAGAGGAGCTACTGTATATATAGTGACATCAAGCAAAATAGAGGATACTAAATGAAGGAAGGGAAGTTGAAGACGTGAAAGGAAGTATGTACACAGTACACTTGTGATATACATAACTTCTGACCAGTGTGTGAGGAGTAGAAAGCTTCGAATCGCCTGGTATTGCTCATTTCCCCACCCATTGATTTAATTGATGGATATTAGGCGCCGCAACATCGAGGTCCTATAGCGCCAGAAAAAGGTGATAGAGAGGTGTGACAGCAAGCAGGAAGGAAATAAAAAGAAAAGAGAGACAGTTGAAGAACTGAAAGATGGAAACAATTTAGTCTGATCTCTCACTATAGTCTGATCTCCTAGCATGGGAAATCCTCTCTATCCGAACTCGGGGTAGAGCAGGGGCCGGAGCCCCCTCTAGTCTAGCTCGCCAGCAGACGTCTTAGAGACACGCAAGCCCCACACCACGTCAAGGCGGTTCCCGTTAGGGTGGATTTCCCCACCCAGTATTATAGAGGCTGAGTTGGAATGCAGGGTATGTGTGTGTGTGTGTGGTGCCTGCCGTTCATCTCTCTGCTGGTGGTCAGGGATTATGTATCACAAGTACTGAGGGTCCAAAGGGGTGCCCGGGTGCCAGCTACAATACTTAATTGCTGATAACGAGTTTCTTGCCACATGTAATGAGTTAATATATTATTATCTGTAGTTGTACAATAAACATAAGTAACGCTTTTCCTGCTTTTTATTTATAGATAGTTGTACTTTATTATATAATTATACTGTAAAATATAACAAGTAATGATTATCTGGATGACAGTATTGTCATTTTATATATAGCCTTATCTACATACATAATTATAAAGATAACTATTTACATAAATATACCTCTATTTTAAATTAAGAAAAATATTACTCTGTATAAAAATTATGTATGTTGTGATCTCTATACCAGTGGAAGATAGTGATATTATAACGTTAGATCAGAAAATAATTATATATGATGCAATATAATAGTGATCCTGTTGGTAAAGTGTAAAAATAAATAAATAACCGACGTAAACAAAGACCAACAACACAGACGGCGTGGTTCAGGGTTGATCATTATTTTTATTTCTGTGTTAATTAAAGCAGTTCATGGGAAAAAAAATACCTAAACAACAACTCTCCATCTCTAGAACATTAATTATTATATCTTCTAGATAAAGCAGACCGTGATTAAATTATTTCTGTATAAGTAATTAATCTTTTAAAACAGTTCACGTAAAAATATAAACTCCATCTCTACGTTAGAACATTAGTATATCTTCTAAAGCAGACCGTGATTAAATTATTTCTGTGTGATTAATTAAGTTAGTTAGTTAAAGCAGTTCACATAAAAATAAAAACTCTAACTTATATCTAACGTTAGAATATTAATTAATCTTGTGAGAAGACTTGTCAATATGGATCACAGACCATTAACTAAGAAACTCTCCAGGGCTGTCCTTGATCTGAAAGTAAGTATGTTAATTAAGGGGGTGCGGGAGTAGGGGACAGGCTTGGAATGGGGGGGACTGGGGGTGTGTGGGAATAGGGGGACAGGCTTGGAATGGGTAGGAAACCTGTCCTTCTATTCCCACACCTTCCAAGCCTGTCCCCCACTATTTTGAACAATTCTAAAACACTTTTCATCTATGTAGAATTTATTATGGACAATATCTCAGTAAAACGTAGAAATGAGTGGATTGGGTCAGATAAATATTTAGCTGTAGGCCTATACTTAGATGTATTAGTGCACCTTTACCGTATCCATATCCTAATCATCTGTATGCATCATTTTTACAGTTTATGAAAAAGACCAAAGAGAAGACAGAGCTGCAAGAAGAAAATGAGGAACGACAGCAGCTTTACCAGAACCAACTCCAGTCTTTACATGAAGGAGCGTAGGTATCACACTTTTTGTGGGTGACTTAAGGTGGTATTATTAAACTATTGTATTTTTTCGAGGAAACGACTCTTCACCGCTTAATCCTTATCACTTTCTAGTGTGAATTAAGTAACATGAGTTATTTTCCTCAGAAAAGTAATTTAGAATAAGTGTAAAAGTAATATTGACTGCTAGTACGGTACTGTACTGGTGATAATGTTATAATGAGTGGAGCGGGAGTAATTAATATCACATTGAGTTATTCCTTTTTCTATCCTCATTAGCTGGCAAGCAGTGGAAATGATGGCCATGATAATTTTTTACTGTTTTTTCTTCCCGCAGTGACAAGATAGTTCTGTTGTCATCATACGTAGACTGCATGAATTTCCTCCCGCCTCGGCTATCCTTCAGAGGGATGGACCCTGATGTGGAGAAACTCAATGAGGACAAGCTGGAGGGAGTTTACAAAGTGTTGAAGTGAGTGCCAGTGTGGTGAAGTAGGCTGCAAAGACCGCTTATCTATTCTTAAAACTTTCTTATGGGGTTCCAGTATTATACTTTTGGTAATATTAGAGTACTGTACTTTGATTCCTCCAAAGTTTGCCAGGAAACAGGACCAGACTAACTAAAATTGAATGGTGTCTTGTTGCTTGGAATAGTTTGGAGGAATCAGTTGCTGTACTGTACTTCCCCTTAGAAAAGTTAGTATGTTATTGAGAAAGCTAGAGGTATAATATTGTCAGAATGTCTCTCCAGTACTGTACTCTGAAATATTGTTTTGGGAAATTTGATGGACTAATTTCAGATTAATTGCAAAATACACTAGAAACCTGATCTAATGAACTAAGATTTAGCGGATTGTTGTATTCTGGTATGGTAATGTTCAATTTAGTTGAATTTTTACTATAATTATACATTATTTCTTTTCTCCTAGGACTAGTTTTTGAAAAATTACATGCCTCTTACTTCTAATTATTTACTTGTTGATGGGGACTTGCTGAAGGGGATTGAGGCATTTTTTAGATGTACCGGTAGGCAAAAACATTATGTGAAAGTAAAGAAAGACCTAAGTGAGAATGTTGATATCAGCTTGGAGTTTGGGTGTCCTTGGTACAAGGAACCATATTATAATTGTTTTATTATAATCCCTTTTATTTTTTCAGGCCTGAGAAGGAAGAGGTTAAGGAGACGAATGTTGATGTGACTGTAGAAGAGATGGCGGCTCAGTACATGAAGAGGAAAAGTGAGCACCAGTACCAAAACCCTTGGAACAATTCCGGCACCATTGAAGAGGGCCAGGGTACTGAGGAAGGTCATGGTGGATCCTTCAAAAAGAAACAAATGAATCATGATAACAGACCCAGGGGGAGAGGATACGGACAAGGGAGAGGGCAAAATAGGGGCAATAACCAGCGTGGCAGGGGCAGCTTCAGGGAAAGGCAATCATATAAAGAAGATGGATACAGTAAGAATTATAATGAAGCGCATCAACAGAACGATGGAGGTTATCAGGGTCAGAGGGGAGGTGGCAAAGGCCCAAATACCCATCAAAGGAATTGGTATTCAACAGGTAATTGGGATGGTGGTGAATCCAACACGAACAACAGTCAAAATGAATATGAGCACAAGAATAAAAAGCGCAAGTCTGATCAATGACAATTCTTTAAAGATGCAAAAAAATTAATGTTAATACGAATATAAATATGCTGATGTACATATTTTTAAGCTTTGTTACTTTAATCTACAGTATTGGTTTTGGAAACATCCCCTAGTGAGCAAAGTTGTCTGATGTTAACCAGAGTGAAGTCCCTGAAGGAATATTGAAGCATAGGATGCATATTATAATCAGTTAGGTTATTTTCCCACTCTTACACTCCTACATTCTATTAAAAAACTAATTTATAGTACTTGTTTATTGTTGTTGACTGCCGTTTAACTAATTATGCTGCTCACTTAGATCATACTTATTATCCTGTAATTGTTTAATGTTGACCCTTTTCTCCCCATAAGGGTTATGATCATCAATGACAGAGGCTATGATTATTGTACTGAAATATATCTAGCCAATATTCTGTTTTGGCCTTTAGTCGATGTAAACTGGTTTTTACCACGGCATTTGTCAGTGTCAGCCATAAGTGTGGGTACATCCCTGACACAGCTTCCCCTCCTATCCAGCTGACATAGGAGACTAATACATACATAATCTGGTGTTGAAATTCAAACTTTCCAATTCTATAATAAAAATTTGCCTTTGGTGATCCTTGTAAAACATGACCTGTTTTATGGCTGGGCAAAGTACAGTACTGTATGTCAGATCAGCTGCACCTAGGGATTAAAGGGTCATGATGCTCATTAGTTGCTTAATTAGTTATTATATGTTCTTTTATCATTCCATCTTTCCATGCAGTATCAGAAATGTAACCCCTTCACTCAGTGCACAAAAACATTACTTCTTTTCCTCTTCTCTGCATTTAGCTTTCACTTTGCTAGAGTGAACACCAATCATAATGAGTCGGTAAATGAAGTATGGTTTTTCTTGTACTGTAATTAGTTTTTGAAGTATCACCATCTATCTGACCTATTATATGACCATGATTGATGGAGGATGAAAAATACTGGTTGGAGGATGGATGTGGGAGATGAAGTTGACAATTCACCTGCCTGGGTTGGAAGAGGATGAGTATTTGACTTGGGGTTGATTTTACATTTATTGCACTAAAAAAAAAAGTTCTATGACAGTGTACATTATTATCTCTGTGCTACAAGTAGAGGTAAACAGTAGTGAAGTGCTATTACTGAATGAATGAATGAATGAGCCCCAAAGGAGACATTGTATGATAAATATAAGGTATCGGTATTAACTTTGTGTAATATATCGATACTGTATGGTACAAATTAAATAAAGTACATTCAGTAATTTGTCTTGTGTAATTAACTAACTTTGTAAAGGTTAGTGTGATTTGATTATGAGAACACTAGGCAAATCATAAACACAGTTAAAAGTATTGCACCTTAAAATACCTCTGTTCTCACTCTGAGAGCTCAGTGGTGACATATATTTTTCCTCAGGACATACTGCATACTAAGCCAAGCAGGAATAATAATTCTAATGAAAAAAAATGTAAAAGTCTTTAAAGGTTGCTTGAAAGAGATATTTTCCCACACTAGACTTTTATCTGAACTTAAATTAGTCTGGAGAGTGGTGACTGGTTCCTGTCTTCATATATATGGTTATATGAGCCAAGTAATGTATGTATGTATTCTGTTATGACTATACCAATGAAAGTAATATAATATAACCCATTTATACAAGTTAGTGTTGACTATCTGTCGTACATTATTCATTGTTGGACAGCTGGCAGTCTTAACATATCCATTGTTACATAATAATACTCTCTGACTAAGGAAATAACATGCATTATTCATATCATAACATAGCAAGTATTAGAAAGCCATATAACAGTTGGTAATTCAGATAGGGAGACTCTACCCGGACAATATTAAATTTTTGTGGTAATAAATAATTAAAAGTTGAGAAAAGATGCACATTTTAAATTAATGAATATAGTCAGCACACACACTATTGTGAGTTAATCTAATTAGTTGTAATGACATATTAAACACCCAGCATGCTATAGTTATGAATAAAAAACATAAAACTAAGATAAATGAGAGTCACAGAGGAGCCGTTGAAAATGTTAAAACAGATGATGATGATAAATGCGGCCATTTTTAATTAAAGAGAAGTTTAAAAGTCTCCTCAGTCAGTCACAGTGACGCTTTTTTAAAATATTCTATAGTATAATAATAATGTGAGTATATAGTCGACATTTATTATACTTTAGATACTTTGATTGATGTATTGAGGTGGTAAATATAGTGAATATATACCGAGGGAGTTTGATAATAGGGTTTATAATATCTAACTTAAAATAAAAAAACATACATTCATTATTTTTAAAACTCTGATCTTTTTATATTATTTACTTTTTTGCATACATTCATTATTTTTGAAACTCTGATGATCTTTTTATATTATTTCTTTACTTTTTTGCAACTCGTATGTTAATTTTGGTAAATATTGAAAGAATTACCGTTATTACGTATGTTTTTTTTAACCTTCATTACCCACTAACGTTAATTTAGACAATTCTAAGACTATTTTCATCTATGGCATTTCCTCCACAACTGCCCCTTTTCCAAGATAGGGCATATAAGTTAACCTGACTTAACCTAGACCATATCAGACTACCTAGGCCTAACCTGGGCAAACTACAGGATAATATATATATTTTTTGTTCATGTCTCCAACTGTCCCACCTCTCCATCACCTAACGTTAGCTTCTTCCTCTGGCACTATATGACCTTACTGTTGCAGAGCCTAATATCAATCAATCAATCAACTCAATCATAATCTCCTTCCTCATATCAATCAATCAATCAAGTCAATCTTAATCTCCTTCCTCGGTCGTGGTACCTAATATCAATCAATCAATTAATAAAAAATAAAAATAAAATAAAAAAATCCATCCATCAATCCATCCCTTTTGTTTCAGCATGGAGACCCCAAAGAAGGAGCCGTCATTACAAGCCCCGGCACTACAATGTTCCCTCATCGTGGAGACCCTTCACCCTAATGCCGCCACCATCAAGAACTCCGTCACGCACAAAAAAGCCAAGCTCCTTTTGGGTCGTAACGAATTCAGGTTAGCTAACGTTAAGACATTTGTGTGTTTGTTTGTGATGATTTTGTCCTTGAATTCAGGTTAGCTAAGAAATTTGTTTGTTTGTGATAATTTTGTCCGTTGAATTTGGGTTAACATCTATCTGTTGTACTGTAATATAATGTTGATCTCCTTCCCTCCTGGGATTGCCCTATTATAGAACTAATCAGACCAGAAACAGCATGGAGTAGATATTAGATAACAACACTTGGTGCTGTACTGTATACTGTATGTACACAAAAAAATGTACATGTACCCGGTCCATCCGTCCCAGTGATGATACGCCCCAAGTTCATTCGCCCCAGAAGTTGGGGCGAATCTACTTCATTGGTAGTTCATGCGCCCCAACTGCTCAATATTGAGTTGTTGCACCCCAACTATTATTTTTCACAGTTTGAAAACTTTTAGTCATCTTGAGTAAAGAATATTACGCATAACACTATATAAAAAATTCATTATATAGGCACCTGTATATGTTTATCAATCATGCTGTACTTTATATAAAGTGCTGTAGAACTGTACTTGAGTACTGCAACAACAAATTTAATCATTCTTTTACAGTACAGTATATGCACCTGCCATGTATGCTAGTGATTGAAATATCTTTGTTTGCAGGGACATGATCATCCTTGTGGAGAGTCCCAAACACTCCCTCCAGTATCGAGTGAGGGGAGAACTCCAGCTGCACAAGCGCTTCATGAAGGAAGGCAAAGCCACTGTCTGCCTCCGTGAAGCCAATATAAACCTAATGATCTCCAATGCACCCCCCAATCAGCTGCTGGTGTTCCTGAGAATGCTAGCAAGTAAGAAAGCAGTGATGGGTACAGAGAATGGCACAGAGGGAGTCAATGCTAGGACACGTCTTCTTTCCTCACTGCCCAAGTCTTTTGAGGAGATCAGTCCATTAACATTTAAAGTAAGTTTTTGTACTGTGAGTGGTTAGAACAAATTAATTAATTAATTTATAATATTTTAACAGTCTATTCAGTTAAAGGATACCACCCTTTTATCCAGGAATACTCATCTCTGAGAGGAAATCGTGATCAGCTGCCCCTGAAGGAGAAAAACTCAAATGTACCCGGGGATTCTCCTGTCTCCAGTAAACGGAAGAGGGATATTAAGGTACTGTTCATTATCCGATGTTTGAAATTTATTATTGGATGACATTTCTATTTTGATTACCATTAGATAATTGAGGCCCTAGATTAGATGATAATGCCACCTTAAAAGATTACTGTACAGTATTTTTCATCTCCAGGACTCGACACCAGTGAAGCCAAAAGTTTCACGTTTTCTGAACCCTGTAACCCTCACCGCTGAACAGAAGTGTGTGTTGCAGGCAGTACAGGGTGGCCATAATGTCTTTTTTACTGGTAGGTGTATCCTTCTCTATTTAAAGGACTGCAATACTTAACTTTTACATCTTAGTGCCTTTTGGATCTCAGCCTTTTTACATCATTTTTTGGCACTGATGTTTATATTTTTCTTTACGTATTTGGAAAACTTTTATGAAGAAGATGCAACCCAGTACAGTACACTCCTTTTACTCAATGTAAAAATTCCATATTGGCACCAAAGATATGGTATATTGTTAACTAGTTTGGGTTATCTGCTAGTACAGTATCCTCGTGTTTGTTCGGTCAAGCACAGTGCATACATATAACTCAAAAGATTCAGATTTTGCAGAGATCGAAAAATAACTTATAGTTGAAAAAATGGTAAAAGAAGCATCCATAAACCATATAGCCCCACCAAGGGGTGTAAGAACTGCAGCTAGGCTAACTTAGCTAGATTATGATTTTATATGGGTGAGGGGGGACAGCCAACATATTCCCCAATAGTGGCATGGCAAAAGTTTAAATCTTCCAGGCCACCTCCTACTGTAGGACCTACAGCATTTAACCTAGACTCTGCTTTGACCAAGTAATGTACCACTAGAGCACTTTATGAGAACCCTGTGGAAAAGCTTGGTCCAACCCATCACCTTCCTCAGGGACTCAGGGTTGTTTGGCCAGATGCCATGAACTTCAACAGCAACAGCAGTAACATAATTTATGGGGACCTTAAGGTTATGCTAGCAGTTCAGCATAGTATGTACTGGATATTATTATTTATTTCTAGTTGTAAGGCCTGAATATTTAATTCATACAATAAATGTAGTTTTCATAGTACAGTATTGTAAAGACATTTCTTTTGACAGGGAGTGCCGGAACAGGTAAAAGCTTTTTACTTCGGCGGATTATAGGAGCTCTGCCACCAGATGCTACCTTTGTCACTGCCAGCACTGGTGTAGCTGCCTGTCAGATTGGGGGCACTACACTACATGCTTTTGCTGGTAGGTCCTGATATGTGTTGGCTTAATTTATATTCTTGTGGATTTTGCAAACTGGAAAGGATACGTGGGTTTCAACTCCAGATTAATAGAGAAGATTAATACAGTAATACATTTTTAATGTAAATTGCAGTACTGTATATTGCTTTGATAAATCTAATAAAGAATTGAGACCCACTGAGTTTCATAGGAATTTGAAAGTGGGGTCATGTGCACATTATAAGGAATGTAGATGTTGAAGTTGATGTAGACTGGCATTCAGATGTGTTTGTCTTCTATTGGCATCTGTGACCAGAGTCTCTACTATAGTATCTTTATACCAGTACTACATAAATAAATGTGTTAAATTGTATTATAGTGGCAATATTTGCCTTAAAATGTATATTTATTTGAAAATGTGTCTGCTGACACAACCATAACTGAAGTACTGCTCAGCAAGGGTTTTATAAAGGCCAAGTAATAGTCGGAAGAACAAGGCTTCTTTTCATGAAGTGTCCGTATTGTGTACAGAATTGTGAAGTGGAAGAATGCCAAATGGGGCCAATAGAGAAAAGCTAATGTGACAGTACTATGACAGATAAAAGCCACTCAGGTTGTGTTCTGTTTTTGCAACATATTGTGACAATTATTACTTTCTTTTAACACTGCTCTACTGTATCTGGCTTTAAGAAAATATGTAAAGATAGAAATCAACTTTATGTATTTCAGGAATAGGAAGCGGACAAGCACCACTCCAGCAGTGCTTCCAGCTAGCATCTAGGAAGGTGGTTGCCCAGCAGTGGAAGAGGTGTCGTCATCTCATTGTCGATGAAATTTCAATGGTTGATGGCGGGTTCTTTAAGGTGTGTGCTGTGTGATTTTATGGGGCATTGCATAACATTGAAAGAGTGTTTTTGATAATTAGTGTACATTATGCATTGTTATAGTCATCACCAGCCTTCTTGGCTGAAGTTAATTTTTTTGTGTTTTGGAATGACCTAGGCCATAAAACACTTTCTTATTGTTTCATATTTTTTATTTCTATGGATTGATGCTATGATCCCTCATGGAAACTCCACCTCATTTGGCAGTGTTTTACTGAGGGCCTATTAATTCTTTACTACCAGGAGATCCACCAGATGAATTTATACTATATAGCAGTGTAATATGTTGTATTGAGATGAGTGTATTCTTGGATAAATTTAAATGATAGAGGTAATAATTCCATTGATATGTTTGTTATGTATCTGGGGCTAACCTGATACCCCAGTTTTAGGAGACAATAAAATATGTAACTACAGTAGCAATCAAGGTTTGGGAATGAAATAAGAATCAAATCAGTTTCTTGAATTTTACATTTTTGTTTCTGTGTGAACAGGGTGAAAGATTACACTACCGTTGCATGATGAAGAGGAATGCTAATGGAAGGGGAGGGCTTGATTGAGCAAGGACAAAAAACACTTTTGCTGTGGCTAACCTCTGGGTTACAGTAGTTATAACCTTGCTTGGTAGAATGCCTTTTCTATCTATCTATAGCTCTGATGCCTCGCTCCCTCTGGGAACTCCCCCCAAGGGGGTGGCCATGGCATTAAAGTCTCCAGTCTTCCCTGTTCAAACACTCCCTCCTTACTCTGTCCAGCCCTCCCCTCCCCCTCATGTTTCTCTCCTTCACATACTCTTCCACTCTGTTCTGCCATCTTACTGGTGGTCTGCCTCTCACACCACGTCCCACAACTTTACTTCCATACATCTTTACAAACTCCTCACCTTTCATTCTCTCTACATGTCCAAACCACCTCAGAGTATTACGTTTCATCTCTCAACCATTCCACGCTCAATACCAATTGCCTTCTCACTCATACCACATCTCTTATACACACTTTCATTACTTTCTCTATCCCACATAGTAAGTCCACATGCACCTCTCAAGTAACTCATTTCCACTGCACCTATTCTTGACTGATGAGCCCTACTCCATGTCCATGTCTCCGTCGCATATGTCAGTGTTGGCAGGATTATACTATTTCGTAGTCCCCTTTTCACTTCCATACTCACACTTCTACCTTTCATTATCCTCCCCAGTGATCCCATGACTTGTCTACCCTTCATTGCTCTCTCCCTTATTTCTCCTTGCATACTTCCATGTTTACACAGAACTGTACCCAGGTACTTAAACTCCTTCACTTCCTCCATCCTCTCACCCCTCAGAGTTATCTCACACTTCATCCCAGTTGGTACTTCTACTCTGTAAGGTGTAGCAAAGTCAATCACTTCAGTTTCTGCTCTTTCAAATACCATCACTTTACTTTTATCCACATTCACCTTCAGTTTCCTTTGTTTACATACAGACTGAAATTCATCCACCACTCTCTGTAAATTCCTTTCACTCTCAGCCATCAGCACAGTATCATCCGCAAACAAACATGCCGCCAAGGACCAATTCACCCCTTTTTACCCATTTCATAGGTCAGCCAATCAAATATGGTTAAACAGTGTAGGACTGAATTTTGAAAATTACAGTTGAGTAAGGATGAAGGATACTGGTATATGTTGCTGCCCACCTCTCCCAATGTTAGCTGTTTGAAACAAGTCCTGCTACAATATATAGAAGCTGTTGAAAATTGTCACCAGAAATATTTGTTGCACCAGAATATTGTCTTATAAAAGTTATGGAAAGAGTGACAAGTAATTCTGATATTATTTTCCCTGACCTTTTTCCTCTTGCACTGTTCTCACCACCACATTAAACCCACAGAAACTGGAAGCTGTTGGGAGGATGATCCGTGGAAATGAGAAACCATTTGGTGGGATCCAGCTCATCTTCTGTGGAGACTTCCTGCAGTTGCCCCCTGTCACTCGGCATGGGGAAAAGAGGATATTTTGCTTCCAGACATCTGCTTGGGACTCTTCCATCACTCTTACCTTAGAATTAACTGATGTCAAGAGACAGGATGACCCAGAGTTCATTGATATCTTACAGGAGGTGCGCAGAGGAAGGTGAATAGTGACCTTGTTTGCACAGTTTGGGTTATAATTTAGAAAACTGTTTCACTAATTTAAAGGAGAACACAAATTAATACAAGTTAAGTCACGTCAACATTAGGAGAATATAGAATGAGGGACACCCCTACAGTCCGGGTGATGTCATAGACCATCGGTACGTGCAGTCCGGGTGACGGTTTACACCGTCATAGCTATTTCCCGCCATGTAGGGCCATGTTGGGCGGGTTTTTCTTGTTAGCTGGCTAGTAAACAACATCACAACATTGATCCGCTACCCACTCAGTTGCCTTCTGGTCGTCAGGTACAAGCTGGATATTGGCTTTACCAAACTTCTGCTAAGCGCAGCGAGCAGCGCCGCAGGCCAAGCACACACAGCGTAGCCGTGAATGGCGAAGCCAGCGCTTGTAATTCTTTAAAAAGATTTTCTGTGTTTATATGTCAGTGTGTCAAATGATATCCTGCAGTCTCTTGCATTGTGATACCTTGGGCCTTAACATGGAGTAAGTGTATCAGATGTTAATGGAGAGCCACGGTGGAGCGTGCTGATCAATGTATGACAAAGGCAGCTGATACAAACGATGGTAGGCCGTCTCACTCAATGACAGGTTTCCATATCCATTCAGTATATCTCTAACTTCATCTTTCCTAATATTGTTGGCACGCACAAAGTACGACAGAAACTCCTGCATATTCTTATCGTTCAGTTTCAACAAGTATGGCTTCATATCAACCAAAAATTCTTTTACTTCAAACTAATTCTTTACCACCACAAACAAAGGGTGACTGAAGCTTAGTCGCCCGACTGCCATGTGTATCCGGCTATGAAAGTCAAACCCTGCAAGTATACTAAAGCCAGTAAAGAGGGCTAGGCTCTAGTAAAAGTATACTGTTTGTCTCCTCATTTTTAGGGCCTCTCTAGAATCTCGCAACTTCCAGAATGTATCCTCTATGTCATAGTTCCAATATGAGATGGTACGATATCTAACTGGTACTTTTAATGGTCGCGCACGGGGCACCAACATATCTTGGCGCTGCTTCAAATTTGTTTTGCAATTTATCTGTGTCACTTTCCTCAGGCTATGATTCTGAAGCAAATCTTTCACATTGAGAAAGTTGGGTGAGAGAACACTCCAGCACTCATGACCCACATTGATTGCAATGTACATATCCAGCGGTTGACCACAGTCACTCATAGCACTCTGAACTTTCACAATACCCTTTTTATCCTCAAGAATTGAACAACAGGTAGTTAGAGGGGGATTATTTTCTGGATGCAGCCATATATGAGGATATAGATCATCATGAAGCTCCTACATGATAATAGTGTTGACAGTCATGTGCATTGTGAGGGCTTCCACACTCCATGTTGTCAATCTATACAACATTGTCTCAACTTGAATGTCCCTCACTTCACTTGCCACCACAGCCAACACTACATGTTCTGTTATGTAATTAAAAAAATGTTTAATGGAACTTGGGCTGTCAGATATTTCCATTCTGGTGATCCTATGGCTACTTTCACTTTCCTTGCAGATGAAAGCTTTATATTATAGCTGACAATAGAGAGGCTACAAAATATGTTCTATAAACTATTGTAATCAAGCTAGAACTCCTGTTTCAAAAGTTAGGGTGTTTTACGGTAATATATAAGATGTGAGAAATGGGGATATTGATGGTGGGTAGTGAAAATGTGTGAAGTGGGGGTAATAGTGATGTGTAGTGGAAAGTGAAGATGTTGAGATGTTTATGTGATAAGTGTGGGTAGTGGTGATGTGTTGTGGGTAGTAAAGATGTGCGGTAATGGTAATGTGGTTTAGTAGTAAGAGTAGTGGTGATATGTGTTGGTATAGAAGTTGTGTGAAGTGGGGGTCCACTTTCTTTACTATACGATAAAATTAGAATAATATTACCCAATCATCACTACCCACTACCCACTTAACAACTTCACTGTGATAAGCAAATACTGTAACTACAACCCACTTCACATCTACTACCTATACTGTACCTACTTTACAACTTCTCTACTCACCTACCATATACTGTACCTTGGTAAACATCTTTTGTCCCATCATCACTAACTTCTGCACATCTTCTCTATCCACCTACCATAAAATCACATCCCCATCATTTCCACTGTGCACATAATTATCATCACCAGATATATAATATGATTTTGATGTTGCAGGTGTCCAGATAAGATAGTGGAAAGGCTTAGAGAGACTGAGAAGAACTGTGTGGAGAGGGATGGTATCAAAGCCACTCGTCTCTGTACTCACAGAGAGGATGTGGAGCACATCAATCGCCAACACCTTGACAAACTCCCAGGTACAAACAGTATCTTTCTTGGGCACAATTTTGTTGTTGTAGATCAGTAATTTATTGCTAAATATAGGCCTTTTCTTACATTGAACATGTGATAAATGAAATGGCTTTGTAGTATGCACTGCATCCTGTTAGATGGCAGAACGGAGTGAAAGGGTGTGTAAGAGAGAGAAACGTGAGGGACAGTAAAGTACAGTCGCGTGCACCAATCGGTATCCCCCCTTTTTCTGAAGCCCCTGTTCAGAGAAGAGCAGGGAATCGAACACATTATTGCAGATTACCTCCTTCTGGTATGTTATGGACGGTATTGGTAATTCAAGTGGATGTTTAATCATACATATTAACATCAATAGTCAGTGATATCACGCCTAACTGGCAACTATCCCACCTAGCCCCGGTATGAAAGTTGCCGTTAGGCGTGATAATACTGACTATTGATGTTAATATCTGTGATTAAACATTCACTTGAATTACCAATACCATCCATAACACACTAGAAGGAGGTAATCTGCAATAATGTGTTCGATTCCCTGCTTTCCTCTCACCATACCTTCAGCCAAGAGGGGGGATACCATTGGTGCACGTGACTGTACTATACATCGGAGGACTAATGTCATGGATGCAAAAACTTGGGGAGAGGAGCTGATCATTTCTTGGGCTTGAAAAGTGAGGGTGATTGTGAGCATGACATATTTCACTGGGTACTGTACTCTTTCTAATTTTTTGTAGTCTGCAAATGTACAGCAACTTCTATAATAGGAATTTGTAAACAGAGCATTAATATCAAAAGGTCTATATTCTGCACACATACTGTAGGCATTGTTCTGCTGACAGTTTCAAGTATTACCCGAATAACATATCTAGAAAATTTTTGTGTTAGGAAATTGATGTACTAAATTTTCCAGTTGCTACGAAAGTCTTGATGTCACAGTGGTGTATACGAATTCCTGAGGCCGACTATACTCTTGTTGATAAACTGTTTTTGTGTTCTTGATCTCACAGGAGTTGCACAAGTGTTCAAGTCACTTGATAGTGACCCAAGTTTGGCCAAAACTCTAGATAGTCAGACTCCAGTGACAAGTAGTCTGGAACTGAAGATTGGTACACAGGTGATGCTGACCAAGAATATGGATGTGGCTCGTGGGCTGGTCAATGGTGCACGTGGGGTCATCACAGGTTTCAAGAATGGAGGTGAAGGTAAGAGGAACAGGGTAGAGTTAGGTAGGTCAATAAGTTAACAAAATAATTTCATGTAATTGTAAACACACAGTATTTATTATAGACTGAATGTGACAAACGTGACACATTTAATATTTTTTTTATTATTCAGCCTTTTGTTATTCTCTTTTAACCATAATCCTTTTTAATATTTTGTATTTTAAAATTCAAGTGGAGACAAAAAAAAAAGAAAAAAGAAGCACAGTTGGCAAGGCTTTAAAATCATTAAAATGTTTACAAAGCTCATTGAAGCAAGTCAATATTTTCACCTCCTAACTTTTTTAGTAGAGTGCTGTAAGTGTTTTGTGTGAGATGAGTACTGTACTATACATAGGATTTTATAGGTGGCACTTGACACTGATTGCAGGCTACCCTATGGTGAGGTTCCTGTGTGGTCAAACAACAGAGATAAAGTACGATAAATGGACAGTGAGGGTTCCTGGTGGTATTAGCCTCACCCGTCGACAGCTGCCTCTCAAGTTGGCCTGGGCATTTTCCATCCACAAGTCACAGGTCAGTTACAAGCAAGTAGCAACAATAGAAATTGTACTATACTTATATTTATAATTGAGGTACAGTACCCCATATTACAGTACCGGAAGAAGGTGAAAACAAGCATGAGATTCTTTGATCACTGAACTAAACCTCAATTCTTATCAACAGGTACTGCATCTCAATATAAAACTGACCTACTGACCAAACAAACATAGAAATACTTTACTGAGTGTTTTCTACATGTTTTAACATATTGATCAAAGAGTAAAGACTTTTGAAACAGTAAATAAGATTATGAATACAGAAACAAATGCATCATAGTATAAGAAGAGGGCAGATATTAGGGATATCTGGATCACAAGGAAAAGAAAAGTACATTGGTGAGGTTATGTAGTACACAGGAGGGACAAGAGATGGACTTTGAGTGTGACTGAATGACAATACAGGAATGAAATGAAAACGTAAGACCATCAAAAGAATAGACCAGATATGATGTTAACATATTTAATTTTATTGGAATGGGCATGAGTCAACTAACAGCAGACAAAAGAAAAGGGGAATGATGTTTGTCTAGTAGTTGACATAAGTGTGGTTAGGGATAATAACTTTTGACTGTGATAATGATCTTTGCAGGGCATGACATTGGACTGTGCAGAGATGTCCCTGTCACGGGTATTTGAGGCTGGACAGGCATACGTGGCCCTCTCCCGAGCCAGAAACCTCCAGGGGCTACGCATCCTTGATTTTGATCCCAGCTGTGTTCGTGCCCATCCAGATGTCCTTAAGTTCTATCAGAGCTTGAGGAAGTATCATTGTAGTGAGCAGCAGTCTATCGAGAATTATCGAATATAAATTACACCTTATATTCCCTTGATTTGATGTGTTTTCCAAATGAACAAAGTAACTATAAGTCTCTTGTATAATGATCTGAGTGTTTCATCCATTTATTAAGTAAGAAGTCAGACACTAGTTTTGTGGGTGTAAAGTATAATTAGTAGCAACATTTTACTGTAAGGCTTATTGACAATTGCCTGTAAAAGCTCCTTCCCTAGTACCCATCCCTGGGCTATACAAATCTTGAAGATATCTTAGATATGCAATGGGAAAGAGTCCTACACTGTTCCTTATTAGCGGAATGTTTTATCTGTGATAAGTTGGGGATGATTCTTGGATATTTTTTGTACAGTATGGATCCTAAGTATATGTTTTCTTTTACAATAATATATATAGGTGTAGTATTTATTCAAATACTGTACAGTAAATTCTTGATATTATCAACATCCCTATAACAAATTTCAGATATAATGTCCTCTTTCTTGTGACTGAACTAGCTAAGCAGCAGGTCTGTGTGTACAGAGGTGACTGTTCAGTTAGTGTTGAGTGTTTAGTGTTAAGTCTGCAGTGCAGTGAAGTAGTGAGAGTATAGTTAGTGTTTATTGTTAAGTCTACAGTACTGTACATTGAAATGACTAAGCAGTGATTACAGTGCAGTACATTCCTCCATACCTCTGGTTCTTTTCACAAGTGACTGAACAACTTCTCTTACATATCTAACTCAGTTGAAATAATTTACCTGAAATACTTGGTAAGTTTTTATTATGGTGGAAAAAATTAAGGTATTAGTGTAGTATGTACAGTATTATTATCACTAATGTCTAAACTGAAACTGTCAACTCGAGAAGTAATGTTCAGCTCAGGTGGTTGATAGGAAATTTTGCCTTTCCACAGACATTTCTTTATTTCATATGATCATTTAAGTCACCAAAGCAATACAATGAAATATCACGGTTCCTGGTTTGTTGCCCCTCTCATCCTTAACCTTCAGTATTGGTCACATTTGAGGGGAGGATATATTGTTAGGGAAATATGAACTTGGACTCTGGCACACGTTTTAAAATTGACATTGCAAATTTGATTTGTGCACCTATTTATATAATACATACAGTATGGTACAACATAATATTTTCACCAACAATTTACATTAATAGAATTTCTGTCGGAAAATTATAGACAACCATTAAATTATTAGGAAAATGCATACAGTAATCATTTAACATAATGGTATCATAATTATACTCGTATGCTAAGATTGTAGCCTTTTATACACACACTTATTCGTCGTACATTCATATACAATACATATACAGTATTTACATTTTATTACAAGTATGGTGCATAGACTTTGTACAATAGGTACCGTACCTACCATTTGCATAAAGCATAATACGATGTATGAAGCTGGACATTGAAGTACAAAATATAAAACTGAGTCAGTGTAAGCAAAGTCAATTGTAACAAAAATTAAACTGACTGTACACCATGATGCACAATACTGTACTATACCCAGAAAGATAGGGATGTGTAAAGACATCTCTCAAGGACATGCCTTTGTTTAGTGTTCAATAGTACTGTACAATGGGATCTCGCTTCAAATGAGTTCACATCTAATAAATTTGCGTCTAATGATACTACAGGACCAACCCATATTTGAATCAAATGCAACAAAATATTAAAATTCCAGTTGTGTGGTTCAAATCTAAAGATGACAAAACTTTGGAAGACATTGTAAGAGGCCGGAGAGTGAGAGGAGAAGGGAAGCATTAGCCTCTTTCTTTGCCTTTGATATCACCTTTCATCTTACCCATGTCCCTCAGTCATTACTCAGAGGTGAATAAATCCACATTAATTCTTCTTCTCGTATAACATTATTTTATGTTTTATGTCACTATGTATATGACTACTGTATATTGACACCAATGATTAACTTCCTTAATGTATCAAAATAGGGTTATGAATTTCCCTACAGTATTATGTTTATATATTCGTATGTGATTAATGTATTTTTGGTACCTATTATTCGTTAGATGTGAGACCTTACTTACTGTACTGTATACATATTACAATACTGTATCAATTTTACAAAAGTAGGTACCAGTAGACCAAAGCAGTGTGAATCCTGCTTATAACTTTTATGCAACTAAGGAAAAAGCAAACCACCTGAGAGGAAAAATCTCAAGTGAAAATTAATGTGGAAGATAAGTGTACAGTATTATATGAGGAAGGGTCTTTATTGACAACCTTTTGCTATTGCTCTTTTCAGGTCATAGATATCTATAACCTCTCCATTTACTTCTACATTAGAGGGATTGTTTGGTGTGTAAATTAGAGCAGGCAATAGGATTTTTTTTTTAAAGAGATACACAGATGACCTCCTCAATAATAAAAAAAAGGTTGTACTGTATAAATTGTGTGGTGACATTCATGATAAATCACACTGACAGACGTGTTTTGTGCATTCACTGTGATGCACCACACTCTCCACATTAAACTTATACAAATTAAGGTTCTTTGTATTGGGACCCCATATTTCAGTAGTAATGCAAGGCCTATGACAATACTATATGAACATTTAGTTTTATGGCTACCAGCTATATCTACTTAGCTACCATATTGTGTGAAAAAATAACTGCAGAGTCTTGCAATACAGTAACTTAAACTCATACCGTAAATCTATTAGTATGTACAGTACATGTATTTTGTACTTGGGTTTACATTGTCAAAGTTGCATTTTCTGTCAATTTAAGGCATATGTGAAACCATTATACTGGTCATCCAACTGGAAACAAACATTCTTCTTCCTATTATGCAAGTTATCATTTCATGCTCTACAATACTGAGGTACAGTAATCTGCTTACTGACAAACTTATAGTCCCATTAAAAGATCCCCTTTGACATTGTGCAACACTGAATGCAAATTCTGCATTTGCATATCTTAAATTACCTTAGGCTACCTTGAGTGACCATTCTTAGGTAGGTATAAGTTTTGACATTGTATTTTAACAAACATCAGAGGACTGTATTCTCCTAATTTAGAAAGAGTTTTTAGATGGGTCACAGGTCAGCATACTCTGGGCCCCGACAGGCTTCAAAATGATCAAGGAAATTAACATGTTTGTCAGGTGGGAAGAGCATCTGGCAGGAAGGACAAACCAGGTCACGACGGGTCAGAGTTGCCACACCATCACTTCCCATTGTTGTGTTGCTGACTTCACACTTGCTACCCAACTCATAGCTCATAATAGCTGAAGAAATATTCTTAGAAGCCAGAGACTTGAGTTCATGATTTGGTACAGAGGTGGGACATGGGAGTGGTGAGGATGCACCTGAGCTGGCAGCTGATGACAGTGTGGAGGAGGCAGGTGAGTTGACAGCAGGGGTACAGGTAAAGGTAGCTGTGGTAGCACCGTTAGATGGGTCGTCATGTGATGCTCGTCTTGCCTGATCCAGTTGCTGTCCAGACACAGCACGTGCTGTGCGCCATGGTAGTCCTGAACCTGCCTTAGTACTGGCTTGTCCACCCATCAGTCTTACCCATGTAGAGTTAACAAGCTTACCACCACTCTGCTTCTCACCACCACTCCCCTCTACTGACCACCAGTGCTCCTGCTTAACAATCCCAACATTGCCATTGCTACTGCTGTTGACACTTACTGGTGGACTCTTGATTCCTGAAGGTGGCCGTGAATCCTTATTTACTACCGAGTCAGGTGTGGGACTCTTAACCCCCACTGAGACAGGAGTAGGCTGGGGGCTGCGGCCATTATTGCGTTGATCAGATCCCATAGCGAAGAATATGGCCCCAGGTATGCCACGCCCCTCTGAGTTGAGACCAAAAGTGGTGAGAGACATTCCTGGGGAGGAGGAACGAGAGGAGGTGGTGGAAGAGTAGCTAGAAGCCGAGGGAGGTGCATTGACTCCTGCTGCAGTAGTGGTGACAGTGATGGAAGCAAAGGCAGTAGTGGCAGTAGCAGCTGGGGGTGGTGATGTCACTGGGCTCTCGGTTAATGGTGGAATTTTCCCTCCCCTTCCCTCACACTCTCTTGTTTTATTGCCTCCCTTCACATCTGTCACATTGATACCCTTCACACCACTTATACTACTGCTTCTGCCATCAGTTGAAGTTTGAGGGGTACTTGAGGGTTGATTGGGGATTGGGGTCGGTTGTGCTAAGACTGGGACAGGATTATCTTGGGAATGGACAGTTCTGGTTGCGGTGGTGGTCGAGGTAGTAGTAGTGGTGGTCGGGGTGAGAGTTGGTGAGGAGGAAGTGACAGTTGTTGTGGGTGTGGTTATACATTCAATTTGGCTTCCCTTGTTCCCTCGTCCTCCCGCAGCTTTACTGCCACCCATGCTGCTACGACTCTTACTACTTCCACTCTTGTTAGTCTTCCCTTCCTTCACTGCACCTGAACGTTGCTGCAAATTGCTGGTCTTGTCATCAGAAATACTCCGGGCGTTGTTCCCTGATATAGTTTTGTTGATGGTATGTGTGTTGGGTGTTGAGACAGGGGAGTCACTTTGTTGTTGAGCCTGAAGGGCGGCCTGCTTAATGGCAGAGGGACGTTTGTGAGCCACAAATGGTGGACGGAAGTTGACAGGCGTGAGGACAGTGGAGGTGATAGGGACATAGCCTTTGGCTATAACGGGGGCGGATGGTGATTTAGCTAAGGTTGTGGGGAAGGATGGGGCAGGGCCGCTCGACACTGGGCTTACTGGAATGGCACTGGCCAGGATGGATCGAGCTCGGTGCTTGGCTGTACTTTCATCCTCCACCGATCCCAGCCCCTTCCCTGTTCCTTCAGCTCCTGCCTCCTCCAAACCTCTCACAACCTCCTCCACCATCCCCCGTCCTTTGCCAGTCCCCAATGCCACCTTCGGTCTTGCTCCCATGGCTTCATAGCGCCTCTTGTCATCATTGATAGAGATAGGTTCCCGTGTAGGGGTGGTACTGGTGCGGGGGCTTGGTGTATGAGTGTTGAGTGAGGTGGGACGGGAATGTGCCTGTACCACGGGGCTCTGGTGTTCTGGTGTGGTCCCACTGAATGCTATCTGGTGCAACATTGATACCGGTATCCATCCCTTCAGAGGAGCCTGTGGAAGGGAGTTTATTAGTTACCTGAATTAAGTCTTGTAACATATTGACAATGGCAGCCCAATTCATCTAGTGTTTATATATGCAATTCACTATCTCTTTCACCAGCTCAGTTCTTTTAACAACTGTTGTCTTTTCCTTCAGTTTTCACCTGCCCGAGTTCTCATTAATTGCCACAACTCTTGACTCTTTCAATCTTCAAAGTTGTACCCAAATTACCTATCTAGCCCCTCCTTCAGATTACTACTGACTGACCTGTGGTTGGTCTTGTAGGGGTGTGGGTGATACTCCTGAGGGTGCAGGTGAAGGGGCTGGCACAGGTGATGCTTGGAGACTGTGAGGGGCACTGGGAGGATTGCTGCTGCTATTATTACGAGGGGTAGAGCCATTTTTCCTGTTACTCCCGACCACCACACCGGCACCACATCGCCAGCACACACCACGCTTACTCTCACTATCTGCCAACTAATCAACAGTATCATTAATTAATTATGGTATGACCTTTGGTATATTAGAGAGCCTATAGATTTCTCCAAAGTATGCCAGGATATGGAACCAGATGAACAAAACATTGGTGGCCAGTTGTTTGGAATAGTTTGGAGAAATCAGTTGCTCCAAATTTACTGCCACTTTTCTATCTTCTTTAAGCAGGAAAAGAATACTATGGAATACCTTGTAGTCACACGGCATGAAAGAAGACCAAACTATGTAGTAGAAGGGAAATATGGAAAGGAGCTAGAAACAACATGCACGAATGAAAGAGTAGGAAAGGAGGGGCCGTTGAAAAAATGGAAAGGCAAGGAATGATCGAGTCTTGAAGCATACACGAATGAAACAGTAGGAAAGGAGGGGCCGTTGAAAAAAATGGAAGGCAAGGAATGATGATATAAAGATGATAAATGATCTAGTCTGAAGCGTACGTCGCCCACGGAAGGAACAATTTGTTTGGCCATGATTGTAGCCTATATACACACTACACAACACACCTTGGCCTGTGTGAGTTGTAGTTCCTGTAGAAGTAGTGCTGTCCTGGCTTGTGCTTCTGCTAGTGCTGTCTGTGTGGCCTGCTTCTCACTCCTCTCGGCCTCCCAGTCATCACGGTGGGCTCGAACCTGGGTAATGGAATGGATTGATGGATATTAGGCGCCGCAACATCGAGGTCCTGTAGCGCCAGAAAAAAGGTAATAGTTGATTGATTGATGGATATTAGGCGCCGCAACATCGAGGTCCTATAGCGCCAGAAAAAAAAGTGATAGTTGATTGATTGATAGATATTAGGCGCCGCAACATCGATCTCCTATAGCGCCAGAAAAAAGGTAATAGTTGATTGATTGATGGATATTAGGCGCCGCAACATCGAGGTCCTATAGCGCCAGAAAAAAGGTGATAGAGAGGTGTGACAGCAAGCAGGAAGGAAATATAAAGAAAAGAGGGAAAGTTGAAGAGTAATGGAATGGAAGGGCTCATCCGAATTAGTCTTATTATTATGATAGGAATTATTATGTTTTTATTATGTTTTTATTATTACTCCGACAACTTAATTATTATGATATGAATACATTGAGGGTGGGGGGGGAGGGAGGTTCTTTCGGTAAATATTGAAAGCATTGCCGTTATTGTGTACGGGTTTTTGCTACTTTCATTCATTACCCATTTATTATTTAGACTATTTTCTTCTATGGCATTTCCTCCGTTCTTACTTGTATAAAAAACAAACAAACAAACAAATTCTAAATAAAAATAAATAAAATAAAACATAATTACTGAAGGCTATTATTATGTTATTATTTTTATTACTATGATTTATTACAAACAAACAAATTCTAAATAAAAATCAAATAAAACATAATTACTGAAGGCTATTTATTTATGTTATTATTTGTATTATTATTTATTACTGTGACAACTATATATGCTAAATGCTGCGATACAGCCTGAAATCTACTCAGGTGAGATTTCATATTACATAATACACACACACACACACACAGACACACCTACTTATTACTCTTTTCCCTTTTTTTTTTCTCTCTCTCTCTCTTCTCTCTCTCACACACACACACAAACACACACCACTCCACTCCACTCCCCCCTCCCCCCACCCCCCAGCTCACTGCCCCCTTCCTCCCTCACCCCCTCCACCCCCCAAGCCCACTGCCCCTCTCCCCCCCCCTCCCCCCCAGTAAGGCAACAGGAGCCAAAGATGGTGGTGACTCATAGTTAAAACGGGATCTA
>JAWZYT010000371.1:225000-279373 GCA_034508575.1 Petrolisthes manimaculis
CATGTCCTTCTTGTAATATCACACACACACACACACTACACACACACACACACACACTTCACCAACCACACACCCCAAACCCCACTTAAATTCCGCACATACCTGCACTCTCTCTCTCTCTCTCTCTCTCTCTCTCTCTCTCTCTCTCTCTCTTTCTCAGGGGTGGGAGGAATGAAGTGGGGGAGGGAAGTGGGAGAGAAGGAGTGAGGAAGTGATAAGGAGGAAGGAAATTAGGAGAGGAAAAAGGGGAGGTTGAAAAAAAAAATGAAAAAAAGGAGGGAGGGAAGTAGGAGAGAGAGGAAATAGATGAAGTAAGGGAGATGAGAGAGAGGGAAGGAAGGAAGGAGGGAAGGAAGGAAGGAAGGAGGGAATGAACAGTCGTAGTCAATTATTCTCTACCCCACGTGATATGAAGACAGTGACACAAAAAAGTTAGCATTGTAAAATATATGTGTATGACTGTTTCTATTATTTATATAAGCTTACGTGATGTCTAATGAAAGAAAATGTAATGATAAAACTCTTATTTGATGTCTGTTTGTGTGTATGTGAAAGGAAAATAATAATAATAATAATATTAAAATGATAAATGAATAATAACAAATTTATTAGTTTGATTTGATGCCCGTGTGTGTTTGTGAAAAATTATATATAGAAATGATAGATAAATAATAAAATTTTATGTGTGTTTTGATGTGAGTGAGAGAAGGAAGATAACATGACGAATAGGGTAGGAGTAAGAGAAGAAGGAAGAGTAGGAGGAAGAAGACGAGGAAGAGGAGGAGGAGGAAGAGAAGGAGGAAGAGGAGGAGGAAGAGGAGGAGGAAGAAGACGAGGAAGAGGAGGAGGAGGAAGAGGGAGAAAAAGAGAGAGGAAGACTTAACAATGATAGTGTAAGTTAGGTGTAAATGAAAGTGTATGTATGCTGTCCGTAGAGTGTTATCCATTTGTGTGTGTGTGTGTGTGTGTGTTTCTTACCTATTTGTGTGTGTGTGTTCTTACCTATTTGTGTGTGTGTGTTCTTACCTGTGTGTGTGTGTGTTGTTGTTGTTGTTGTTTTGTTTGATCCCCACGTAAGTCACACCAACGTCAACAGTCTGAATTATCCTTGCATGATTATTATATTTATACTGCCCTGCTGTGCATGAATATTTTACGTGGTACAGGTCAGGCAAGCAATGCAGTCAGTCAGTCAACAAGCCAGCCAGCCAGCCAACAACAAGCCAACAAGCCAGCCAGCCAGCCAGCCAAAACCACACTGCAATCATTTAGGAGAAGGTCAATATTTGTCAAGTGTCTATGGCCAAACAATAACAACTAGTACCGTGTGTGTGGTAGTGTTTGTTTATATTATGATGACGACTGTGACGCCTGTACGATATTTTCAACGGTGATTGTCAGGGTAATAAAAGAGAAAGAGAGAGAGGGAGAAAGAGAGAGAGAGAGATTAAAGTATAGTGTGTTTGTGTATCTGTGTGTGTACTGGTGGAGAGAGAGAGAGAGAGAGAGAGAGAGAGAGAGAGAGAAGATATAGTAGCCTACATCCTGTAATACTATGCACACTAATTTCAGGATTTTTACCAGCAGCACTCCAACATTTATAACATATCAGTAAATCTTTATTAATTAAGTGTTACTGTCGAGATGTAATGTTTATTTCTACCTTGGCACAGTATCAGAAAGAGGAACACTAATGCTTACAACGATTTTTGTTTTTACAGCAGTACTTATGTAAGATCTCCTTGAACATGGAAATAATTAAAGGGGGATTGAAGCTCTTGTTGGTGAATTGGAAGGTGTCTGATTCCTCTAAACTATATGTCACGAAACACACACACATCCTCTATTAGTACACCATTGAGGGCGTCTGTTGTTTTCTCGCATAAGTTAATTTCCAATATACAGTATTGACAAGTTACTCTTCAGTCAGTATACCTCTATGTACAGTATATGTGTATTTAACCCAAGTAATTACTATTAGTGGGATCTCCTCAGCTTTTAGTCCTCATCTTCTTAAATAAATATAGAAAAAAAGCTAAATTTGTTCAAGTGTTATATATATATATATATATATATATATATATATATATATAAATTAGAATCCATGCACTGCTGTTGTAGCTAGGCTTACAAATTTAATATCTCTACCTCCAAAATAATCTTCTCCATGCCTTATAGACTAAAATGTAAAATATATAAATAACTGCATAGGTGATACTTAAAGGGTTAATAATATGTTATAGTTTTATATTGCCGAGCCAAGACATCTTTGTATAGATATTGACAATTATATATAACTCCAGGCAGGATAATTTAACACGGAAATCGACACTGAGATTTGGTAAATGTATATACTAATTTAATTGTTCACATATTGACACTCCATGGTATACACTAGTTATTGTTGTTGTTGTTTTTTTGTTTTTTTTGCGGTGGTGTTGTTGGTATTGGATGTATAGAGGGAGATAGAGTTAGTTGTGATTGTAGGGAAAGTGATATAAGTGGATGCGGGAGAAGGGGACAGGCTTAGGGGGGTACTGAAATAGGGGATATATAGGCTTTCTACCCCCCCCCCCACCCCAAGCCTGTCCCCCTATTCCCGCACGTACCCCCTTAGCGGATGTGGTAATGGTGGTTGAGAGTGACACATATTCTATAATTAATGTACAATTCGGTAAGTAATAACGATGGTTTGCTGAAGAGAGAGAGAGAGAGAGAGAGAGAGAGAGAGAGAGAGAGAGAGAGACACACACACACACACACACACACACAGGGCAATGAATCGTATACGTGATGTGAAAGCAGAGACTGAAAGCACTTATACTGTTTGTTATATATTAATTATTATGTTGTAAAGACAGAGATGTGTAGCCTATACTGTATACTTTGTCGAACCTTATATATTATTCTTGTGGAAGTTTCATAAGTATTATTTTGTAGTGAAGATGTGATGGCAGTGAAGATGTTATGAAGGTGTAGGATTTATTTTGTGAAGAGATTTGTTTTGTGATCTGCAGTCAACGGTGTGTTCTCTCCTCAGTATGTTAAAATTTTATCTTTTCAACGGTGTGTGTGTGTGTGTGTGTGTACATGTAAACAAACACTTCAGTAAATTAACCATCATACATTTTAAGAGATACCTTGTTGTATATTTCCACTTGGTTCGTACAGAGTTAAGAATAAATTAAGATTAAGAATAAATTGTGTTTTTTTTTGTTTAATGAAGAGGAGGAGTTGGTGTTGGTGGAGACAGCAGAGAGTTTAACTGGGGTGGAGGGTGTACTGTTAATAGGCTCTACTGTTAATAATTACTACTGTAGATGTGTTGTTGGCTACGGAGGAATAAATATTAAGGGACCCTATGATAGTGTATTATAAACATTGGAGGCTTCTGATTCCTCCCGACTAGACCACGAAACAATTAAGGTCCTTCCATGTAGGCATATTTGTGTTTTGTGTTTTCGTGGCAATGTTTGAAGGACTCATTTTCCTCCAATTTTCTAACTACATCACGTACATGTACAAGGTTCTTTAATTAATAGGTTGAGGCTTGGCGAGCTAGTAATTAGTAGTAGCTAGGCTGAGTATATAAGCAGAGGTGTAGAGTCCCAGTAGATGTTATAATGGAAGTTAGTTAGTTAGTTAGTTAGTTTGGAGTTAGGTGGTGATACCTTGGCGGGGGAGTAGAGCCTCATGAGGGGCGTGCTGTTCTTCACACACTGTTCACTGCACTAACTTGAATCCCTGCCAGTTAGTGCCCTCTCACTCTCTCTCTCTCTGCCAACCAGCCAGCTCACTCTATCTCTCTCTCTCTCTCTCTGCCAACCAATACCCTGTCTTACTCTCCCAACCAGTGCCCCCCCCCCCTTTCCTTACTCTCCCTGCCAACACCTTCCCTGCCTCTTCCTCCCTATAGTCTGACTCACTCACTCCCTCACCCTGCTACATTCCCCTCCCCCCTTTTATTAAAGAGACCAACAACCCAGTCAAAGGAGATTGCATGCACAAATGAACGTAATACTATAAGGGATTTGGCGCTCCTTTGGACTTGAATCAATTCTTTTCCTTCTGTTTGTCCCACCCAATTTACCATAAATTAATAATAGTCAATCAGTTTATCCTACCTGTTGAAAATTATGAATAAAAACCCCACCATGCATTAATTTTATTACCGTCTCCATAATATATATAAAAACAGAAACAAATAAAAAACATACTTGTAAGGAAAGATTTTAAGGACTGTATGAAAAGGAATGTGTAATATAACAAAAAGAAACTGAAATGAGAATAAAACAACAAAACAATAAACCCTCAATTGACAGTTCAAGATGAGTCAAAACAGCATCTAAAAACAACAACAACAAACAAGAAGCAAGACACAGAAACGGTGATTATTATTATTATTATTATTATGGACAGTGATGGCGTTATTATTACACTTTCACCATTAAAGAAACGAAATAATAGATTGCAAAAGGTATGTGTAGTAAAATATGAAGTAAATTAATTATATATAGATAAAATAACAGTTAATTATGATATATGGCAACAAACTATATATCATTCTCTAACATTACCGTACTTATATTAATATTATTATTATTATTATTATACAAACTATTTTATTACTAAAGGGGATTGTTAAAGGGCTTACCGATGTCACTAAGTTAGTTTATTTTGTTGTATTCCAGGATGCCTACAAAATATCATATACATTTTTAAGATAGACATTGTAAAGGGTTGGTAGGCTATTGTAGGTAAGCTTTTGGGTTACGTATTTTAAGAAATGTATTTGACAGAAAAAATTTTATGGACAAACACTCGAATAATATTGTAATATAGTCTTTTATTTTCTTGCTGTGATGTGATTGAATTTGAACTTTTATTCCAAAATAGGAAATGTGTTGTTTAACCTTTTATTGCATATTAGAAAATGCATTGTTTTTTTAGAAAACACACATCCTCCTAGAGTATAATATATCTAACGTATGCAAGAACATCGGTGGTGGTACATACGAAGGCATGGTACCGGTACAATGGCTCCAGAGACAAATAATTAAAAAAAATTATCCGTATTGCCGGTACCTCATCATCGTTACCATCAATGTTATTCTTGCATATTGTCCACACAACAGATCTGTCGTGCCGGCACCGTATCATTATCAACACCACAGTTGTTCTTGCATACGGTCCCTCTGGCATCCCGGACTAAGTTGGATATGATTAAGGATGTCTCTAACTTGGCTCTTGTTACTTGACAGGTGTGGGTGTCATCAAGCCAGGTGGCCTCACCATCCTCAATATAAAAAAGGTAAGATATTTGACTTTATTTTTGTAATGCTCTTCAGTTCACCCATAAATGTTGAAAAATGAAAAATCTGAACCAGGTTAGGGCAAAAATGGAATATTCAAACCATGATTGGGCAAAATGTTTTTGAACGAGAATATCATTAGTTAAAATGGAAAAATCCTGCCAGGGTTTGCTGTACAAAGCAAGAAATCAACATAACATAACCTAAACAAACCATACCGGGACTACAATATTTGCTGCTCAAACCTAACCTGGTCATCAATCAGTTCTAAACTAACCTAATCTCTATCAACATTAATTCCTAATTTAGTCTTCACTGGTCATCCATCAGCCTTAACCATGGCATATTTTTGTTGTAATGTTACTTTAGATGGAAAAAGAAATATAAAATGAAATTATTTCAATTGAATTTGTTGTGAACAAAACTCATTTGACAATGCTGTGTTTTGTTCTTTCCCAACCCCACTATTAATAAAGTATGGATGACTCGTGAGAAAATGGGGTTTGCAGTGGGGGAGAATGGCAATACAAAGCATTTCTGAATAATGTTGAGGTGAAAATTAGGTTAATCATATCCGAAAACACCAGAAAATCACTATCAGTCACAGCATCCTTACAAAGTGAACTGACATGTCAAACAATGGCACAGTGAAGAAGTGAAGGGCGAGATCTTTATACCTACTAAAATTGTTAATACACAAGATAGAGTCCTATGACTACTATTCCACCATACTATAGTTAATAAAGGAAGTCCAACAATGTTTTCATATTTTCACCACCTACACATTTTCAGTACGGTACCTATCTACATCTCTTCTGAATGCACCAACACATCATAACAGTTACTACCACGACACATCTTCCCTACTCACCACACATCACAACACATCTTTCCTATTCAACCCATATTTTCACTACTCACCACACATCTTCAGTACTGGTATGGAATAATATTTCAGGTTGCGGCAACTGGTGAGAGACATGTCAGAAGGAGGCAACAATGAGGGTCAACCTCCTAGCAACCCCTTCCTACGATCTGCAACATCACTTCCATCTAAGGTCTTTGGTGCTCACAGTACCCAAGGCCAAGCTATGTTTGGTGCCCAAACCTCAACTAGGGCCATAACATCACCCATCTTCTCTAGCAACACACAAGTTTTTTCAAGTACAACACCAACCTTTTCTAGTGCATCACCTGCCTTCTCAAGTACAACACCATTGTCTTCAAGTGGAACATTTCTCCCCTCCAGTGTGAACTCTGTGTCTTCAGGGACTACTCCTGTTTTTTCCACTCCAGTATCTTCTTTTGCTACTCCTTCACCAGTCTTCTCAAATCAGGCATCTGTTTTGTCTGGCAAGACGTATGCCACCTCCAGCACATCACCCATCTTTTCCAATGCAACATCACTTGTTGTCTCCAATACAATGTCCCTTGCTTTCTCCAGGACTGCCCCTGTGTTCAGTATGACACCTGCTCTTTCCAGTACATCAATGGGTTTTAGAAAACCAATTGTCTCCTCCACTTCATTGACTACTGTAGCTTCCACTGGTACCACTGTTTTCCCTTCCACACTCAAAGAAGTAAAAAACTTCCAGGAAAATCCTTCAGCTACTTTTGGTGATTCTAGAAAAGGGCAAGAAACTACATTTATCCCAAATGCTCTTACTGGAGTACAGGCAACTTCAGAGTATAATGTTAGCACTGATAATGTCAAGCCATCCAACACAAGAAATCAGGCCAATCCATTCTTTTCTCTGCCATCTTCCAGTGTAGCCTCATCTACTTCCTCTTCCAGCACAGGGGCTCATGTCTTTGGAAGGAGCCTCACTCACACAACCCCAAAACCTCCTGTGTTTGGAGGAATCACAATGAACAGTAATAATGAGTTGTCTTCAGAGAAGGATAAAAAGGCACCATTTTCCACGTCGTCTGACTTGACTTATTCTTCTCAGCGTACAGAGGCTGAAGCTTCCTCGGTCACTTCTGCCTCCACACCTTTCACTGCACAGCTTTTCAATGCTAGAAAAAATGAAGGAGTTCAGATAAAAACTAGTCAGTCTGCATCTTCTAATATATTTGGGGGACCAGCTAAGTCAACAATTCCCAGTGTGTTTGGAGGTGGTGGAGGAGTAGGACCAACAGCTTTAGGAAACTCTTCTCAAGCTAAAGGCTTCAGTGAAGGTGGAAATCCTAAACTTCCTACATCAGTTTCTTCAGTAGTTTCTGAAGAGGTAGGCAGTTCTGTTTCCTCAAGAGGCAAGAAAGCTGCTAGTGTTGGAAGTTCATTCACATCTCCCAGGCGGGATGGCACTGTAAACACTCGAATTGCTCCATCAGCAAAAGTATCATTATTTTCTGCTGGTGGTAAAACTAAAGTATCTGACTCTCATGATCTGAAACATTCACCTGTGGCTTCACCACCTAAAAGGACTTCAACATCACCTATTGAAGGTTCACCACAAGATGAAAGCAAAAAATTACTGACAAAGGTTATGGTCTCAAACATTCCTGAAAGTTGCATGACAAAAGATATTCTTAGGACACACTTTGCAAAGTATGGAGAAGTCAAAAGAATTACAATTACTGCAAAGAGTAGTCAGGCAACCATCCAGTACACTACTCATGCTGAGGCATCCAGAGCCAAGAAGAAAGGTAAGAAGATTCATCCTAAACTGCCTGAGGTTAAAATTTATTACGCCACCCCAGCTAGACGCAAGAGTGAAGATGGGAGTAATGAAGCTATGATATCTAAAAAGAAAGCCATCAAAACACTGCAGCACGCTCACCAGCTGAGTGACATCGACCCCTACATCCCCATACAACGACCAGGCTTAGAACCTACACCCACTGAAAACCATCCCACAAGACTTAAGCCTGTCAGTTCTAGTAGGTCTGCACCAATATCACAGGAATTAAAGAAAGCAGGAAAAAGGAAGCAACTCAGTGCACTGTCTACTGCACCAACAGACAGTAAAGATTCCATAATTGACCGTGAAGATGTGAAGGCTTTACTAACATCTCGTGCCCTCAGCAATAATGACCGGTATTTGATTCTCAAAGCCCGAGACAAATGCATTAGAAATAAGTTTCAACGTACTTTTGACCTGAAGAAGGCCACCTACTTATCAGCCACTTGCCCAGATATGTGTCCTGAGCTGGAGCGTTACATGAGGGATGTCCAGTATGACCTGAGTTCCTTTGAGATGACAGATGGGGTTCTTGATCACAGGTTGGTGACCAAAAGGTTTTCTCGAAGCAGCGCAGACAAGGAAGAACCCCTTCCCCACGAGCTACGTCCTGGACCAGTGCTGTTGAAAACAATGGACTTCCTGATCTGTAATGTGATCAACCGAGGTGACGAGAAAGGAATGGAGGTAGATGTGTGGTACAATTATCTCTGGAACCGGACGAGGGCTGTACGTAACGATCTCATGCAGCAGCAGTTGACAGATGAAGTGGCTGTAGTTATCATGGAGAGGTGCACACGCTTCCATATTTATGCAGCTGCCCGACTCTGTGAGGAACCACCAGACCTCTTTGATACCAAGATGAACACAGAGCACCTCACCAAGAGTCTCCAGACTTTGAAAGAACTATATCATGACCTTGCAGAGAGAGGAGAATACTTTGATACAGAAGCAGAGTTCCGTGCATATGAGATGCTCCTGAACCTCAGTGATGGGGAAACAATTGTCACCCAGTATTCAAAGTTCAGGGAAGACGTACAGAAGTCGTGTTCTGTGCAGTTTGCTCTCAAAGTAATTCTGGCTGTCATGTTCAACAATTACAGCAAGTTCTTTAAACTCGTAAGACAAGCTTCCTACCTGCAGGGTTGCCTTCTCCATAGGTACTTCAGACAGATTCGTGTCAGAGGCCTAGACACCATGATAAAGGCATATAAAAACAAGCAGTTTGTGCCCCTTTCGACAATCAGAAACATTTTGGGCTTTGAAGATGATGATGATGCCACAGCATTCCTCAAGTGCCATGGCTTGAATGTTGAAGGGGAAGGTATAGTGCTGGACAAGCATTCTTTCATTTCACACCCCGATGAGTTACCAGTGATGGTGCGTCCCCTCAAGCTGGTGGAGGTAAAACGGATTAGTTCAGTGAGTGAAGTCATCTTTGGAGGATCATTACCCAATAATCCTTTACTAATTCACATCCCTCACAACAGTTTTGATGACCAAGGATACCTTAAGTCAGAAGCTAAAGATGCTTCAGACCAGCAGCAGTTTCTTAAGGCTGTGAAAGCACCAGAAATCATACCAGTACCCATCCCATCTGTGACTAAGCATGATCCACACCAAAATTACCAATTGCTTGCACACATGAAAGATGTATATCAAATGATTGAGTCTATTGTTATTGGGGAAATGTCCTCACAGATTTGTAGGGAGGTAATTGAGAAGTCCAGAGTTGACGAGGAGGTAGTACAGAAATTGAGTAATGAAGTAATGGAGGAAAGTTTAGTGAAAGAAGTTAAGCAGTTGAGTACTGAAGGTTATTTGGAGGTAGAAAAGGAGGAACGAGAGAGGCAAAGAAAACGGAAAGAAGAGGAGGAAAGAGAACGAAAAATAATGGAAGAGATACAGAAAGATGTAGCCATTAATATCCATGCCAGTTACATTGAACATGGTGTCAAAGAGCAACTCAGAGAAGTGTGCCAGGAAGCTATGGGTGAAATAAATTTTGAGTTTCAAACAGCCATGAAAGACTTACGGGAAGAAATACCACAGAGTTGTCTTGAGGAAGTCTTACTGGAAGAAACACTTGATATCAGCAGGAGTGCAATGGATGCCATGTCCGAGGAACAAGAACAAATGATAAGTGACTTCAAAGAAATGATTGACCTCCGAAAGATGAAAGAGATATTCTGTTTATGGCAAACACAGGCACAGAGATCACGTCTACGCAAACGTTCTCAGGAAACTTTTCCAGCTTCATGCTCACAGCTGAGTTTAAAGCAGCAGAATGAATCTCTTGGGTGGGGGTATGAGAGAAAGTCATCATATAACATGACAGCTCTACAAATGGCTAAACTTCAGTCCGACTTCAGCCTGTGTTTAGAGAAAGTTAAGGTCAAAAACCAACTTAGAAGGGAGTTGGCTTTGCTTCCACTTTCACTTCAGACCAGAATGGAGGAAGAAGTAGACAAGATTTCCCCCAAATCATCAAACATCATTAAGCAGTATTTCAAAGTAGTTGTATGCTGGACTTCTTCAACTAGCCCAACTTTAAAGCAATGGCTGAGGAATAAATTGAATGACAACGGAAAAGAAAACCTTGATAATTCACTGCATAATTGCATCAAGGTCACATCAAGGAAAAATGGAGTTGAATATGCCTGGGCTCTAACCGAATCCTCTGTTGATGAACTATCTTTGCAAACATCCCTTCAAGGTGCTTCACTTATTCTATTCATATCCTCAAACATGGGCATAAGTGACCCACAGTTTCAGAAGTTTACTCGTATGATGGCTAGATATCCCAAAGTCTTGTGTGGACACATTTTTTATGAGTGTAGAAACAGGACTGGTGAAGGCTGGAATTTGATAGAGGAAGACTTGTTGAAACCTGAGGTGTCAGAGAAGCTGCAGGAATTGTTGTTTGATTCATGGAAACAGTATAACAAATCAATTGAAGTTGTTTGCTCTCGTTTAAATAGTTTCGTCAGTGGCTTTGTCGCAAAACAATTTGTGCATCCTGTTCTTCAGGCTCACAGTGAGAGAACTACAGATGGAAAGTCTCCAATGTTTCCAGTTACACTAATAGGACTTTTCAATGCAGTTATTAAGTTTTTAGGTAGGATAATAAACAGTGAGGATGTGAGTAAATTAGACTGGCCTCCACCAGAGTTGAGTAACATGAGCCAGATTCCCTCACCCAATTGGAACAAAGCAGATGTACTTTGTGTCTTACACTTGCTAAATGGTTTGGAGCTTCCTGAATTACATGTGGAAGGTGTCACAACTTGGAAAAATATCACCAATATTGTCATTTCATATGGTATGCAGGCAGGTTGTCAAAAAGGCAATTCCACAGTATTAGTCTCTCACCTTCAAGCTATTCTCAACAACACAAGGAGAATTCTGGAGCCAATATTTGGCTATCAAGATGTCAACTTTGTGGACTGTGAGATACATGTGTTACAGCTGCCATGGACAGAGCTTATATATGCTTGTGTATCACACAAGCTGTCAGAATTACCAGACATTCCTGTGTACTATAAACCTGGCAGTCTAGAGAGGTTTACTTTTCCTCAGTTGTGGTGGTCTGCTTATGACACCTCTGATGCTCAGTGGGCACAGGTGATGAGGGAACCTGAAATGCTGGGATCACGCAAGCGTAAAGCTGAGAGGGAAGAAGTGTTGAGAAATGATCAGTCTAAAGTGCAAAAATTACCATCAAAGTTACTTTCTGATATTCAAGAGGCACAACAAAAGAGTGCTCAGTTTGAAAGGAAACTTGAAAGTTTGTTGGAGATTGATATAGATCTTAAATCTTTGTTTCCTTGATCAAAGGGAGTTGAAATATACATGTATCAGTAAGAGTGGGTGAGTTGATGCGATGAAAGGCCTTTTTTGTTTTTTCTGCCCTGTCCAGAAGTGTTATGAAAGTTGAGCCACTTCAAATAATTATTATGAGAGCTGTACTCCTTACAGTGTAAAGTGTTATCTTTTATATTAATATATTTTTCGAACAGTGTAGGAAAGAAATCCCATACTGTATAATATGACAGTTATACAGGTAATGAGAACACACAAAAGAAGTCTTGATCAGTAAAATCTCTTGCAGGTATAATATACAGTATTGCATACAGAATTGTTTTCTGTTGATACAATAATTGGAAACTAATTGTCCACATTGCCGGTGTAAACTCATATTATTTCAATTGCATTATAATAGAATGACTTTGTTACTCTAACTTTTTTTAAATATTTTTTTTAAACTCTAAGAGTTAACCTGTCTGTCTGATTTTAAATTTAGTATTGTGATTAGTATTTGAAGAACTGGGATATAGTTTACCTTGGTTGGTTTTCTTGTGATATTTTTTTTTTGATTGATATTAAGAACCACTTGAAATTGCAGTAAATGATCTGTACTACAGTACAGTATACCCTTGATATAACACAAATTGATAATGTGCTTGTATCCACCACTCCATTTTACACTCAGTCCCTTGTTGAAGGCCAACAACTTTTTTCCCAGGATTCATTTATTGTCATACAGAATAAGTGATCTGCTGGGCCTCTGTTAAATGAGAAGTACGATATCTTACCATAATAACCAGGGCCTTCAGTATATAAAAATTTCATGAATAAATATGTCATTAGCTTGCTAACCTTGGCATATGCAGTTCATGGAATAATAATTTAAGTTTATGTTTGTTTTTAGATTTATTCATGTATTAGACTTAAGGATATACAGTACAGTACAGTCTGCAAATAAAGCATTGGAACTCCCTTATGGATAATTGTAATTAACTTCAATGTATGGGTGGTTCCAATTCTTTTTTGCTGCAGTACATGACATGATGTAATAGAAAAAAATTGTAATAAATTGTAGTGTTAACATGTGATTACTTTATCCATCCATCCATAGAGAGTTGATGAGATCACACTTCTTTTTGTACTTTAAGGGTTGGGTGCCTCATCAGCCCCCAGCCAGTCCCATTCAATTCTTCTACTGTCCCTCCTTTCCTTCTATTCCCTTCATGTTTGCCGTATCGCCTCTCTATCACCTCCTTGGACATATAAGGTCTTTCAGGCCTAGGACAGTCTTCTTTGATTTTCAATCAATCAAGAGAAGAGCAGCTTGCCCAAGTACTGTACTTAATTGTAAAGTTAATATGTCAAAGATTTTTACTTTTTCCAATAAAATGAGTGTTTTGTTCTTTCTTTTAGAACACTTACAATAGGTCCAGCAGAAAAATATGCATTATATGCAAGAATAATAAACTGGTTTCTTATACACATTGCTTGGACATTGCTTTCAAGTTTGCATAAATTACAAATAGGAAAAAATTGGCAAAGCACATACACAATAACAGAGTGGGTGAATATCTTATCTGCACAGCAGTACAAATGAGAATGGAGTGATATGAACACATTAAATTTATAGTAGTACTGTACTGTACATAGAGTTACAGACTCAAAATCTACTAGCAGTATTCCCAAATGTTTTATATGAGAGTTGCCAAAACTTAGCAATCTTTGTGGATATATTTTTGATAGTTTTAGAAACTTAAAAGTAAATTGCACAAAGTTCAAAGTGCAAAATAGAAAATTGTTAAATATTACAAGTTGACAACTCCACTACACATGGTGGATACATGTTTCAAGACTTAGGGTTGAGCCATTTACTATATTATTCAATACAATTAAATCTAACTTTGTTACCAATCTATGTGGTCCTTCCATTAGAGTATTACAAAAATAATTCAGGGTGTAGGTTTTTTGTTTTGTTTTTTTCTATACTTCAACCTCGGGGCTGTAGGCTATCAGTAGCCCGTGACTCTTGCGAGGCCCCGAGATTACTGGGTGTCACACCAGATGAGACAGTGGAGCTTGGTGGTGATGTTACCGTTGCTTCTCTTCTACCCCATTAGATGACTACGACACCTTATTAAATACACGTCACTATACAGGAGACAAGAGGATACACACATACTGTACTAGATGACAACACATATTTATACATCACTATCAGGAGGTGTTGAACTATTTCATTTTTACAAAAATTATTCAGGGTGTAGGTGTTGAATTAATATTATTGGGAAGCAAAGACAGGGATATTATGGGCCATGTAATTGCATTTAAAAAGTTGAACCTCTTTGGTGGAGATTGCCGAGTGAGGTGTGCAAGTGTCCGGTCAACCCAGACGATAAGGATACTTTTCTGTTGGGTTCATAGGTAATCCAGGGTCGCATTTGAAGGCAGCAGCAAACAATGGCTGATTTTTGAAGATGTAATTCACTCTGAAATTTAGAAGATTTTTATGAGTTAAGAAATTTTGTCTTAAAGTGTAATAAATATTGCCCCAATTACATGTACTGCATATACAGTACAGTACTGTCATTCATGTTAATACACTATCATAATTCTGAGACCTATGTTTATTCCCTACCATATTCCTGAATACTGTACAGTACTATACAGTTGCCACCAGTACAGTACCTATAACTGGTGCAGTCAGCAACAGCATTACTCTTTTCCTGTAACAGTTATAAATGCTGACAATTGTACAGTCGGTGGCAAGTCCAGTCGCCTTGAAGGATAACATAAAGGATAATCATCTAACCAACACTTTCACCATATAGAATATAATTACAGTATGCTAGGGGTAAATTGATAAACTTTTCATAGTTTTCATTTTACGAGCCTGTGAAGCTTATACAATATTTCCATTCTGTACTTTATGACTTTATTTACAGTCAGATTCAGTTGTCCTGTCAACACCATCAAAGGAAATGGCCCCAATAAAATATGTGTAACTACAGTACTGTAACATTGGTTCATTAAGATTCACTCATATGGTTCGAACACTTTCATTCACCAAAGACTATCAATCAGGACATTTGATCGCGAGTGTACAGTACAGTAGGCTATCCCTACCAATTAATTAAGTGAAACTACTGTAATATTAGTTCATAGAGATTCACTCACATGGTTCGAACACTTTCATTCACCAGAGATTGTCAGTACTTTTGATCACAAGTGTACAGTACAGTATTCTCACCTGAGCTTGGGTGGGAGGTTCGCGCTTTCCATCACAGTCAGCAGGTTCAGCTCACTGCTACTATCACAATGGTTCTGAGGAGGGTAAGGTAGTCTTGGCTAGTTATATACAATAGTTAGTTAATTAAGGACCTCCACGATGTCGTCAGAAAATAGGAGGTTAGTAATTCCTTCAAACATTGCCACGAAACACCACTTACATTGTAATTAATGGTAAAGTACTATACTGTAGTATATATAATTTATGGTATAGTTACTATGGTGAAATGTTTTAGGCACCTAGCTACTGTATATTGTATTTTTCCCTTATAGTACATCACTTAAGACTTAAATAATCAGACAGAATAATTAATTAATCATTGTATGCTTTAATGTACAGTACTATAAGTTTCCTGGAAAGTAGGCTACCAATAAGAAAGTCGACAGGCTCTAGAGCACCACGAGAAACTATTTAAGTAGCCTATAGTTAAGTTGGACTATAGTTGTAGAAGGTCAATATCCCAGTGAAAGGAACACCTATAACCTACAAGCGGTGTTAGGATATAGTCAGTATAAATGATTTAATTAAAACCTACCTGTGCAAGAAACCAATTAAGGAGAAGTGTTGAACTGGATGAAGAAGGTTAATTATAACTACAGCTAGAGGAATAGCCTAATGGTCATGCAGAAACTAATTTGGATAGGGTCAGTATAAATAAATGAGTTAAAACCTGTACCTGTGCAAGACGCAAGAAGAAAAGCTGAATTGGACTATGATTGATCCAAGGCAGGCGTTGATCCGAGGTTATAATACTGGGTAAGGGGTACGAGGAAGATGAACTCCTGGTGGGGAACAAGGCCTGGCGTTTCAATCTACGTCCACCATCAGAAGAGCTCATCGTTGAATCCTCGGATCTCCGACGACGGGCCGAGTCAAAGTTACTGAACACTGTTGTCAAATTTAAATAAAAGAATTAAGGGGGTGCGGGAGTAGGGGGCAGGCTTAGGGGCTGCGGGAGTAGGGGACAGGCTTAGGGGTGAGGGAGTAGGGGGACAGGCTTGGAGGGGTGCGGGAGTAGGGGATAAGCTTGGGGGGATGCGGGAGTAGGGGGACAGGCTTGGAGGGGTGTGGGAGTAGGGGGCAGGCTTAGGGGCTGCGGGAGTAGGGGACAGGCTTGGAGGGGTGCGGGAGTAGGGGGACAGGCTTGGAGGGGTGCGGGAGTAGGGGACAGGCTTGGGGTGTGTGGGAGTAGGAATTGGGGGACAGGCTTGGTGGGTAGAAAGCCTGTCCCTCTACTCCCGCACCCCCTAACCCCCCCAAGCCTGTCCCCCTATTCCCGCACCCCCTTAAGGATAATAGTGGAATGTTAATTAATGTATCAGTTAGTTAATTATTGTTATCTCTCACCCATTAATGAAGGAATATCAGTATTGGGACTGCTAATTACAGTAAATTTGCTTTATTACACAAAGATGACTGAGATTGAAAATGTAGTAATTAACAGTAATAGGTAACCATGCAGGCTTGTGGATGAACATAAAAGAGAAAAAATGAGATAATTATTAAGATAATATAATTGTATCCTATGCTAGAATGAATAAAAAAGTTTGCAGTTTGCCAGGTGCAGGGAAATTTATCTGTTTTTTTTTTAGGAAATTTTTGCGAGTCCACAGAGGGAAATAATATACCGTTCGTTCAAGAGTAAACGGAAATTTCTACCACATGAAATAATAATAAAAGACCACCACCATCAATGTTCAACAAGTGTAAACAGGGAATAATATTGAGATAAAAAGGGAAATTCTGATGTTGAAGTGAGGGAAATTTCATCAAACAGACCTAGCAACACAGTGCTCTATTTTTAAGGTAATTACCCTAGATTAGCGTAATTTGGGACTATATAAAGAAGTTTTGACAATCTAAGGTAATTTTGATCTATTTTTCCGTTATTTCATGATTCTTCGTAAAAGAAAAAATAATTTAATGCATTGCTATTAAAAAAACTTATAATTTCATAAAAATATCGTGTGTCAAGGGTTAAAAAAATGTTAAAATGGTCAGGATCTAAGGAAATTTGGCTACATCTAAGGTATTTTCAACCCACTTTTTAAGGTAATACCACAAACATTTCATGAGAACCCTGGCAACACTGCAAGTTGGGTTGATGTAAACACTACGAGAAAAAAAAAATTGTAAGTCCTGTATAATTATATCTTTATGATTTGACAATAGTTGAATTATTTGATCAGTAATAAGTTTAGTATGTGTAGGTCAAGGTAGTACAAGTATGAATTAGAATATTTATAATTTAGTATGATTATTAATAGAATTTAGTTACGAATATTAGGGTAATTAATGTAAACCTTCAGTCATTAATTAATCACATCTCTTTTAATACTGTCTGTGTGTGTGTGTGTGTACTTACATGGACCGTAGTCTACATTGGTTCCGATGTCATTGGCCTCTGTTTAAGGAGAGATGTAACTTAGGTATTATAATTCATTTTTATATTGACAGACTATTACAAAAAAAAATGGTGGTAAATATTGAATGAATTACAGTTATTGCGTATGGTTTTTCTACCTTCATTACTCACTAATTTAGACCATTCTAAGACTATTTTCTTCTATGGCATTTTCTCCATAAATGTCCCATTTCCAAGATATTCAAATGGGGCATTTTGAAATTAGCCTGACCTAACCTAACCTAGACAGCATCAGACTACTGGGACCTAACCTGGGGAAACTACCGGGAAATAATTGTGATAAAGCACAATAAATGACTGGGGCATTATACTGGGACTCAGCCGGATCTGGCAACACTGCTGCAAAACGGTAATTCTTTCAATAAATACCAAAGTGGTAATAGTCAAGCGTTTGTCCATAATTTGTTTTTGAGTATTGGTACTATAATAATTTGTGTGTCTGAAGTTGGGACTTTTTTCTGTAAAAAATAGAAATATTAATTTAAAAAAAAGATAACACGGTTAGCCGATGCATGCATATATTTTAAATTTGTTTACTGCCCAGTACTTACAGAGAGTGTCCACATATAATCGTACAATTCACGTCCATGCAATTGAAACTCTTTGTTCTATGTTAACAAAGTTTTGCAAGGTTAAAAAATGCAGACTTTTTTTTTTCATTGTACAGTATTTGTCGAATATTTTCACCCACACATATTCATCAAGCTATTGTAATAGAATTTATACATAATAGTCTTTGAACATTCCCCTAACTTGCACCATCATAATTTTTGGAAATATAGCACTCTCTTCCAGTACAGTTGAATTTTTTTTTTTTGCGTAATGTCCAAAGTTAAGGAGTTGTACAGTATTCGAGAATGGTGATAAATACAGGCCTTAATACATGTGGGACAGTTGACTGATGTCAGTTATATTCCATGGACACGTTAAGAGACTAAACTGGCTTTGTTATTTTCAAAACACTGAAAACAGTACTGAAGAATACGTTCGTGGACAGACGAACACGCTGTACAATGGGAAGCTATTGTAAAGAAGCACATTGATTGGCTGCTGAAATTGAGATGCATTAATTAAAAGCTCGCTGATTGGCTGTATACACCAATAGGATCACTGTATACGTGGATTAAGGAAAATGTACCAATATTACAAAAGCTATGCATTTGCAACGGAAATAACCTATGAGGAAATTGCATACATGTACAGTATTAAGAAATGTATTTAACAGAATTGATGGTAGTGATTATGGACAAATGCTTGACTAATACAAAAAAATAAATTATATATGGTATAGTTAGGAACAGTTGAGCCACTGAAATGGAAAACACAAATCTCTCCTCCCCCCAACTTTTTTTTATAATCTATTTAGTATTCCATGTATTTATTGAAATAAATAATTTTGACCTTGATGAAGGTGAGGGAGGAAGGTTGTTGGTGAAAATGAGGGAGGAAGGTGGTTGGTGGTGAAGGTGAGAGAGGAAAGCGGTTGATGGAGAAGGTGAGGGAGGAAAGTGGTTGATGGGGAAGATGAGGGTGGAAGATGGTTGATGGGGAAGGTGGTTGGTGGTGAAAATGAGGGGGTGAATGATGGAGAAAGTATTTGAGTAGTTGAAGGGAGGGGGTGGAGGAAATATAGTTGAGGGAAAGTGAGTGAGTGAGGGAGCCAGGTCATGATGTAGAATGAGGGAGAAGACTGATGGTGGAGGTGAGTGATGAGAGTGAGTGCATGGTGAAGGAATCAAAGTTTTTACATTAAGGGGGTAATTAACTTTTATTACATTGGAGTGCCTTGATTCCTCCAAAATATGCCAGGAAACAAACAGAACCAGAAGAGCAAAAATAATGGTGTTTGTTCTGTTGCTTGGAATAGTTTGGAGGATTCAGTTGCTCCAGATTTACCAACACAAAATTTCCCCCTTAATTAATTAACTCACTCGCTTGGAGGTAGGCTTCCCAGGCTAGTTGTGCAGCTCCTGACTCGGCTAACACCTCGTTGAACTTCAGGTCCTTGTTCAGCTGTTAAATATAGAGGTTGGTTTGGTTTAGTTAAAGAGGAAGTAAGATGGATTGCTTACTTGATTGATTGATTGATACTGTATTAGGCACCGCAACAGCGAGATCATATGGCACCCGAGAAAGAAGGTGATTTGAGTGGTGGGACAGTAGGCACAAAAGGTAACAGATTATATAAAAAAGGACAGTTGTGTAGAAGTGAAAGCCCCATTTTGTAGATAGTAAAATTGAAAGGAAATTAAATATTTTTGTCAAAGCAAGTTGGAAAAAAGAGTGTTATGGAGAGATGGAGGCAAAAATTCTTGACATACATGCATACACTTAAGTGGTATAGAAGTAAGATAGATAAATAGATAAAGACAAATTTTTGACATATTATATTGTAGGTCCGTAAAAGAGTCCTCCAAATATTGCCATGAAACACCAACATTATGGAAGGAGCTTGTTTTGTGGCATAGTCATGAGGAATCAGAAGCCTCCAATTTTCTTACTTTAAAAACACCCAACCTCTCCCTTTCACCTGAGTACCTGTACAGTAGTTAGTTTTGTTAATATCAGGTGTACTGTAGTCAAGGAGATACTGTAGTGTTCATTATGTATATATCGTGTTCATTATGTATATATCATGTGTAGTTAAGAAGATAGAGAGATAGATGTTCATTATGTGTATATCATGTGTAGTCAAGGAGATAGATAGATGGATAGATAGATATACAGTATATTAATTATGTGTAGCCAAGGAGATAATCGATATTTGTTATGTGTCGTCAAGAAGATAGATAGATGTTCATTATGTGTAGTCAAGGAGATAATACATATATAGATAATTATATTGATGTTACTAACTTTAAAGACTGATAAGAGATTGGTGCTGCTGGTGGAGGATCTATCATGTCCAAGTTGGCTTGCGATTTGTTCACTGTAGTATTGGAAGTCGTCTGGTGTTGTCATATTCTCCTTGCCTTCGTTGCCGTAGTGGATCCCTGTATCAGTAGACAATTAAACATAGTGGTGAAAAATTATGGACTGATATAACTCGGCAAATTTCAGGTTTGATAATTATAATTACCATAATTAGTAACAATTTGCACAATTAAAAGCATTAAATGTCAATTGCAATTATGAACAAAAATAGTAATGTGACAAATTACAAAGTTGTCCCCTTGGATCACTGTAGACAGACTGAAAAAATATATATGTACAGTATATAACAAATAAATAAATATAAACATAAAATTAACTTGTAGTGTAAGCTATGAATGCACAGTACAGCCACACGGAATAATAATTAAGGTGTTGACTGAATGTTTAATGAACAAACATTTAAATAGGAGGAACTTTAATTGAACGACTTCTCGATACTGATCAGAAGCAGTAGTGAGACATAACCTACAGTTGGAAGATAATTATCCTTCTCCAGTAAACAGTGACTTTTGTCCAGTACAGTATTTACTTATCGTCACCATCCCACATTATAGTTTCTGCCTCTGGTAAATAAATCTTTTTGGTCGCTAAAGAATTTCATACGAGTACTGGGAGGACCTAAGCATATTCCACCTCGGCTGTACCACGAATACCTGTCTCTAACTGTACTTGATCAATAAAGGCTCGATCTGTCCTCATTCATCAAGTGCTGTCGTTCCGTGATAACCAATTTATTGTCCAGTACTTACCGGTCGAGTCAAAGGCGTGCATGATTTCGTGGGCAATCATGTGACCAACACCTGCATAGTTGAGGTATTCTGGTACTCCAGGGTGGTAGAGGGGTGCTTCCATTGCTCCAAACGGGATCACTGCCACAACACAAATGATAACGGTACATACATATACGGAATTACTGCTATTAAATACAAATTATTACACACACATACAGAATAACTGCTATTAAACACAAATTATTACACATACATATGAAATAACTGCTACCACAACACAAATTATGACAATACACATGTACTGTATATGGAATTACTGCTAATCAACACAAATAATTACCGGTACACACATACTGTACATACTGTACATAGATACACGGGATCACTGCTATACAAAATAATATTAATGATAATAATAAATAAATAATAATAGTATTCCCCACTCACACACACAATTGTTATTATATACTGTACTTACAGAATTGGTTGAGAGCATAGACAGCAACCCCTGAGTAACTGTGAGGAAGCAGGAACTGGCGCCATCTGAAGGTAAGAGTAAAACTATAAAAATTGGCTCCATGTGAGAGTAAAACAATTAGAATCGGCTCCATGTGAGAGTAACACCATAAAAATTGGCTCCATGTGAGAATAAAACTATAAAAATTGGCTCCATGTGAGAGTAACACCATAAAATTGGCTCCATGTCAGAGTAAAACTATAAAAATTGGCTCCACTGTGTTTCTTTACGTTAGCACTGAAAATTATGAGTCAGCCTACTCTAATAGCATAATTAGGTTAAGATAAAAGAAAAATATAGCCCACTCACAATTGACTCGGGTTTCTAACAGGAAAATTTGGTCAAGATAAAAAAATAAAAATAATAAGACAGCCTACTCACAATTGACTCGAGTATGAAGCATTGAGGAACAAACTTTGGTACAGCATCCTCCGGTAACGTTCCAATAACATCATCGAGGCATCCACAAAGCTCTCAGTCATTTCCTTCAGCTTTGGCCCGTATAGATAATCATTCTGAAACATGACGTGGATTAGGACAATAAACTATTTAATACACTTACTCGTTTTTGTTCAGGAGTGCAACGGGGATACAATAATAGGTGTAATCACATCCTTTTGAGTGTTAGGTCGATAAGGACAGATAGATGATTTGTTTTAAGTACAGTAGTTTTCGAGTGATGCTTAAAAAATAGAAATAAAAAGAAAACAAGCACTCCCACAAACAACCCCAACAGACATGCAACTATAATTACTGTACTATATTCTGTATTAAATTATTTTATACAATTTACATAAATTAATTTATAAACACAGACAATATTCAGTTGTATTGCATTATTAATAGATTCTGCTCCAGCGTTTATATACAAATTGCTTATATTAATTTATAAACACAGGCAATATTCAGTTGTATTGCATTATTAATAGATTCTGCTAGAGCGTTTATATACAAATTGCTTATATTAATTTATAAACACAGGCAATATTCAGTAAATACTATAACAATTTAATTTATTATATTACCGTTAGATTCTGCTCCAGTGTTACATATATTAATTTATAAACACAGACATTATTCAGTATAAACAAAACAATTTAATTTATATTACCCTTAGATTATCCTCCAGTGTTTTTCTTGCGTTACTTAGGTCAGCTACACTCCCTATCATATGATGTAGTTTTGTGAGCAGGTCTTCAGTTTTATTGGTACCGTGTCTTGCCAGCATCTCCCTGGCCGCTTCTTTGCTGAAGTCGACCATATTCCTGATCTGAAAATACAGTTGGCAAGATGCTGCTGTTTGAGCCTAAAGAGATACAGTATATATCTTTGCTATAAATGGCAAACCTTCTCTGTTTCTCAGCTTATAACTAGAAATCGGTTACTTGACTGATATGGCGACAGGACATTTGCCACTGACTGTACACAACAACAACAATTATTTAGCATATCAAATCATTACCACATAATTATAGCAAGAGTCATGCACAGAACACTCACTCACCATATCTTCCTTTGTCTCACGGTCTTGTAGTGATTCAAGGTAGAGGACTGAGGTGAAGTCTTCCATGAGGTTGACTGTGGCTCTGTAGCAGTAAGACTCACTCCGAAGCCCAGCATCCACCGGTTCCACCAGGTCATAGTATAGTCTCTCACTCCACAACGCCAGTATCATGTTTTGGAGGTTTAATTCACTGTGAATGGATGGATTGGTTGATTGGAAGTGGTGGTGGTGGTGGAATGGATGGGTGTATGTATGTATGGATTGGTTGGTAGTGGTGGTGGAATGGATGGGTGTATGTATGGATGGATTGGTTGGTTGGTAGTGGAATGGATGAGTGTATGTATGGATGGATTGGTTGATTGGTTGGTTGGTAGTGGTAGTGGTGGTGGAATGGATGGGTGTATGTATGTATGTATGGATGGATTGGTTGATTGGTTGGTTGGTAGTGGTAGTGGTGGTGGTGGAATGGATGGGTGTATGGAAGGATTGGTTGGTTGGTTGGAAGTATATGGTGTTGAGGGGGGTTGAAGAGATTGATTGGTTGGTAGTGCATGGTGGTATTGGTGTTGGTTGGTGGTGGTGGTTGAGGTGGAAAGACTGGGTGATGTTGTTTGGTGTTGGTGTTGATGATGATGGGGGGAGAGAGTGGGGGGGAGGAGGAGGGGTGATAGTGTTTGTGATGGAAGTTGGTGGTGGGTGGGGATCGAGAGTGGTGAAGGTTGTGTGTGATGGGGAAACTATAATATGTAAGTGCATGTGTGTAGTGGTGGAGGTCGTGGTAATGATGGTGAGAAAGGTACAGTAGTTTGTAGTGGGAGGGAAGGAGGGAGGGGGAGAGGGAGTAACATACCAGAAATGTAAACTAATCTCCTTAAATCTAAACATCATAATTATAATACTCATCAACATCATCATCATCATCATATATAACTATTTTTTTAACATATATCTACTGTAGTACTTAAATACATATACAGTGTACAGTATATGGCCCCATTATAACCCATACATACATTGCAACTTTCATATTATATACAACCCCATCATTGCAGCTTTCATACATACATACCGGTACATACCTTCTCATTATTGCAACATACCGGTATACAGTATACATAATACTTTCCCATCACTACAACTTACATACCTTTACATATATGCTTACATACATACATACCTTCCCATTACTACAACTTACATACCTGTACATACATACATACATACATACCTTCTCATCACTACAACATATATACGTCATTACAAAAACTTACTCATCCATCTCCATCTCGAGGACTTCCAAAATACCATCGAGTCGTTCTTTGAAGTAGACGTGAACACTGAACTCCTCCTCGTGGTCTTGACCCACCAGTTCAGTTACCAGTTGTTTCCAGTCAATCTGTGTGTGTAGGGGTGGAGTGGGGAGAGGGGGGGGGGGGAAGGGTTATTCAGTATTCATCTTAAGTGAAAAATGCTGTAACCTACTGTATTGTAGTGTGTGTGTTTGTGAGAGAGAGAGAGATGGAGAGAGAATTCATTTTGTGAAGAACATTTTATACAGTAGAGAGAGAGAGAGAGAGAGAATTCATTTTGTGAGGGAAATGCTATACAGTAGTGTGTGTGAATTTATTTTGTGAAGAACATGTTCCACAGAAAAGAGAGAGAGAGAGAGAGAATTCTTTTTGTGAGGGACATGCTATACAGTAACGTGTGTGTGTGTGTGGATAAGGCTAAGGCTATACTTACGACTTCAGAGAAGACACGTTGGGAGTAGAGTTCATTCATAGTGTAAGATGTGTAATTCTTGGCGAGAGTCTGGGCACGGAGGCTGGCCGGGTCTGGCATGTGCTGTACCAAAATATTAAATGAAATTAATGACTTATTTTGCACAATAATCCTATACATGTAATAATACACCTTTTATAATTATATGGCGTCCGAGAGAAGTCAAAAGCGAAAATAAATACAGTACATCTTACTTTCTTATACAAAATAAAATAAATAATTAAATGAATAACTAAAATAACATTATGTAAATTAATAATTGTGTCCAAACTCACATTATGCAGGTCTTCCAAGAAAAAGTTTAAAGTGGTGGGAACTGAATGTATGATGTTATCCTCAATGGTCTCGTTGTTAATGTATGCAGTCAGTTTCATATTTTCCAACATGGCAGGCATTTTGTAGATGCGTGCCTTTAAACCCTCTCCGTGGGACTGGAAATGTACAGAATAAATTTATATAAGGTGGGATGTAGGGTAGTCAATTAATTTGGGTGGTAACGTTCGGATCTCTAGACCACCTGAGTCGAGGCCAGAGATCTGAAGCAGTTTTTGTTTTGTTTTTATATTATTCATTTTTCTGTCAAAACCACACTGTCATTTCCCATTAAAAAAAAAAATTAAGATAATGGTCAAATAGGTTAATATATGATGTGTGTAATGATCATAGAAGGTGGTTGGGAGGTTAAAAAATATAATAATAAAAACAATAGTAGTACAGTAATAATAATAAAATAATGGTTACCAGTAGGTAGTCAAAAGATATAAAAATAAAAATAAATAAGATAATAGTTAGGGAGTAAAAGATATAATAATAATAATAATAAATAAGATAATAGTTAGGGAATCAAAAGATAATGATACAGTAATAATAATTAGATACATAGTTGTCAGATTAGCCTAACCATGCACTTAATGAAGATGTTATAAGCTTCGTTCAGGTCGAGTTTTTCTTTGTCGAGTCTTTTCTGGTGTTGCAGTCTTGTGAAGTTCTTGAGACACACAGACTTGGCCAGGTCGTTGGTGAAGGGTGATTGGAAGAGCGGTGGGGTTATCTTGAGTGCGAACTTGGACTGATCCAATTCATCCACATCCAACATTATGTCAAAGAAGGGAGTACTGCAAGGGGTCAGAGTAAACATGTAAACAAAGAAGGGAGTACTGCAAGGGGTCAGAGTAAACATGTAAACAAAGAAGGGAGTACTGCAAGGGGTCAGAGTAAACATATAAACAAAGAAGGGAGTACTGCAAGGGGTCAGAGTAAACATGTAAACAAAGAAGGGAGTACTGCAAGGGGTCAGAGTAAACATGTAAACAAAGAAGGGAGTACTGGTACATTAGAGCGCCTTAATTCCTCCAAAGTATGCCAGGAAACAGGACCAGGTAAACAGAAGTATATAGCGGTGGCCTGTTGCCTGGAATTGTTTGAAGGAATTAGTTGCTCCAGATTTACCAACATTATACTTTCCCCTTAAATGTAAACATGTATACACACTCGCAATCCAAAATCTGTTTCCAGGTCTTGTTGAAGTTTTGAATCATTTGACATACTAGGGCACCAATTACAACGCTTACCCTGATTTATAATTGCTTTAAATTGCTTGATATTCAATCAGACTATTCGAAGTAAGCCTGGATACATACATATTTTGGATTGTGAATGTAGGCTACTGTACTATTCACGAGGTTCTCTTCCTCATTACAGTACTTTGAAGGGCAAATCAAACTTTTAATTCAATTTAGCCAGCGACGTCAGAATGAATGTCAGGCTAGCGAACACTAAACTCAAAAGAAAATGACATCTTACTCATAATAAAATTAAGATTCACAAATGCATCTTCATCTTTTGGGGTTGAAAATATAGCCAAGTCAAAACTAAATAATATCTTCCTCATAATTATTAGACTCACAAATGCATCTTCATCATTTTGGCCACAACTGAGGTCAGATCAAATTCTTCGTTGTAGCCTGTGACCATGGGATACGAGCCAATGCCATTAGGGTTGAAGACGTAACCTAAATGGTTGAAGGCATTCTGGAATTGGCTCTTCATCTCCGTCTCATTGTGGCGGGCCGAGTCATTGAGGCACAGGTCGTAATAACTCCTCATAGGGCCCAGAAGCTCACCAGGGTCAGACTTGTTCACCTTCATTAGGCTGCCTGTAGTAGTGGGTGGTGGGGAGATGAAGACGATTAAATGTATGTTTGGGTAAATAAATATTAATAATAATAACATTAATAAATAACTAGAGAAAGGAAGAATTAGAAAAAAGAAGGAATAAACAAACATTAAAATAAAAGAAAGAAAGGAAGGATTATAAAAATGAGAAATAGTGCTAATATTGTAGTAATAAAATGGAGAAAAAAAAAAAGCCAATATACTTTAAGGGGGTGCGGGAATAAGGGGACAGGCTTGGGGAGTGTTTTAGGGGGGTGCGGGAGTAGAGGGACAGGCTTGGGGCGGGGGTTAGTGGGGTGCGGGAATAGGGGATAGGCTTTCTACCCACCCCAAGCCTGTCCCCCTATTCCCACACACCCCAAACCCCTCACCCCCTTAAACATCGAGTAACCTTTTTTCCTTATTTATATTTTTCTTGATAAATCCTCAGTCGAAAATAGTCTATCCATCCAGAATTGATAGTTGGATAATTATATATGGATAGTCAGTCAGTCACTTTTTTTGGTCGATTGCTTGATTATTGAAATTAGGCACCGCAACAGAACAGAGAGGTCATATGGCGCCTGGGGAAGAAGGTGATTTAAGAGGAGATGGGACAGAAGGCTATTATACAATTCAACTTTTAGGGTCACTCGTCTCTTTGGCTAAGCTACTGAATGCAGGTGCTCACTTTACTGGTCACTCATTTCTTTAGGTACAGTACTCACAATAATGAACACTCACTCACTCGTTTCTTTAGGTACTCACAATAATGAACACTCACTCACTCGTTTCTTTAGGTACTCACAATAATGAACACTCACCTACTCCTTTCTTTAGTACTGTACTGTACTCACTATAATGAACACTCACTCACTCACTCGTCTACTCATTTCTTTGGAGGGGTACTCACTTTTAATCTGTTCCCGGACCAGGTATTCTCTGTCGTCGGGTTTGAAGAAGGGATTGTCCAATACACCTCCACACGAGTATTTGTAGAAGTCCTGTTGTGTGTAATAATAATAATAATAAAAACAACAACAGGCTAATTAACATAAACAGAGGATACTAGTAAAAGTTCTGTTTATTAATAATAATAAATCCTGGTTAGTGGAATAAATTAGAAAAATGCATATACCAAAATTCTTGGATAGTGGAATAGATTAGAAAAATATAAAATATAATTCAGAAAAAAAAAATGTATACAGTACTAAAATTCATGATACTGTATATATTTTCCTCACCTCACACGGCCTCACATCAGGTCCATTATCCATCATGTGTAGCATCTTGGCAGCCAGTCTCTTACACTCTTTCGTATTGCAAACTCCCTCTGTAGAAAGGAAGGAAGGGAAGAGTGGTTTTAGTCATGTGTTAGCTCACTTTAAAAGGACTAAATTTAACCTAATCTAACTTTACCAGGGGATATTCTTAAATATAGTCTCGTTGCCTTTCCCACCTCACTTTAAGACTAACTTTAACCTAACCTAACCCACTACCTCGACCTTGACCAAACCTAACCTATAACCAGGGGACGAGGTAGTATACAGTTCATAACAATGCGACCTGTATGGTACTGTTCCATGCCATCGACAATACCACAGATGTTCTTGCATATGGCCCGAGGTGTCAGAGTATTTCACACGAGAATTGTACCGATATATTTTTGTTTACCTTGTGTACATAAAGAAGAAACTCACCGTCTCTGGTGGTCTCGTAGATATCCTCTGTAGATCGAGTATATGGAACTATTGTCTCTTCAGGTTCATCTGTAGTTTGTGTTGTTGGTACAGGTGTAGTCTCTTCATAGGCATCTGTCGTCACTTTAATTATCTCTTGGGTTGTAGGTTCAGTTGTGGGCTCAATAATAATTTCAGTAGTAGTTTGTTGAGTAGTGATTGTAGGTTCAGTTGTGGGCTCAATAATAATTTCAGGAGTAGTTTGTTGAGTAGTGATTGTAGGTTCAGTTGTGGGCTCAGTAATAATTTCAGTCATAGTTTGTTGAGTAGTGGTATCTTTATATATATCTGTAGAGTTAATTATCTCTTGGGTTGTAGGTTCAGTGATGATTTCAGTAGTAGTTTGTTGAGTAGTGGTTGTAGGTTCAGTTATGGGCTCAGTAATGATTGCAGTAGTAGTTTGTTGAGTAGTGGTATCTTCTTTATATATATCTGTAGTTGATACAGGTGTAGTCTCTTCATATATCCCTGTAGAGTTAATTATCTCTTGGGTTGTAGGTTCAGTTGTGGGCTCAGTCATGATTGCAGTAGTAGTTTGTTTAGTAGTGGTTGTAGGTTCAGTTGTGGGCTCAGTAGTTTTTGCAGTAGTAGTTTGTTGAGTAGTGGTATCTTCTTTATATATATCTGTAGTTGATTCAGGCGTAGTCTCTTCATATATATCTGTAGTTGATTCAGGCGTAGTCTCTTCATATATCTTTGTAGAGTCAATTATCTCTTGGGTTGGGGGTTCAGTAATGATTGCAGTAGTAGTTTGTTGAGTAGTGGTTGTAGGTTCAGTTGTGGGCTCAGTAGTTTTAGCAGTCATAGTTTGTTGAGTAGTGGTTGTAGGTTCAGTTGTGGGTTCAGTAATGATTGCAGTAGTAGTTTGTTGAGTAGTGGTTGTAGGTTCAGTTATGGGCTCAGTAATTTTTTCAGTCATGGATGTTGAACTTTCAGTGGGTTGCGGAGTAGTGGTAGTAGTTGGTTGAGTAGTGGTAGTAGTTTGCTGAGTAGTGGTAGTAGTTTGCTGAGTAGTGGTAGTAGTTTGTTGAGTAGTGGTATCTTGAACATCAGGTGCTTTAGTGGTGCTCTTGTCCCCTACAGACGAGGCAGCAAGACCTTCCTACATTCAAAGAAAATAAAGAGTGCATGGGAAAAGAATCCAATTTGGTGTACGAGTATAAATTATCACTGCATTTTAAAAAGTGGTACCGTACTGTACGTTAATTTACCCATGTAGTGCACTGTGATAAAGGTTATGTAGTGAAATGTAGTATAGTAGTTGTATCAGTAGAGTACTGTATAGGGTATAGTGTAGACAACCCCTTCTCACCCCCCCCTCCTTAAAAAAACAAAAACAAAACAAAAAAACTTAATAGTAAGTACCCACGTGTGCTTGAAATGGAACCCTCCCCCCTCCTTAATATTACAAAAGTACCCACCTGTGCTTGTAACCGAACCCCCCCCCCCTCCCCTCCATTCCTCCCCCCCCTTTACCTACCTTTGAATTCCCGGGCGGTGTAGAGACGATGAGACAGAGAATGATGATGATGACAATGAATATAACAGCGAGGGCACCGAGGACCGGACCCGTCCTGACCTGCACCGGCTGTGGCATCTTGAACTGTACGTGGTAACCGAATAGATCTTAAATTAGTCATACGAAGAGACGAGATAAACCATGTAATTAAACGTGAGAAGAGAAATAAATTGTTTACCTCACCATGCATAAGAAGAGACTCTGAGATATCCTTGAATTAACCGTGAGAAGAGTAAACAGTTGTTTAGTTAGCCAAAAGAAGAGACGAGATATCCTTAATTAATCATAAGAAGCAAGAAGTCCTAAATTATCCTTTAAAATTCCAAATAAAATGAGAGATCCAAAATTAATCCCTAAAAAACTGAGAGATCCTAAATTAACCCAACAACTGAGAGATCCTAAATTAATTCCAACAACTGAGAGATCCTAAATTAATTCCAACAACTGAGAGATCCTAAATTAATCTCTAAAAAACTGAGAGATCCTAAATTAATTCCAAAAACTCACTCATACACTAAGAGGCTACCTGCTCTGTTATTATTATTATTATTATTATTATTATTATTATTATTATTATTACTATGCTTTATACAAACTTATCTAGCTCTATCATTAATTATATAAATGGAGTTTATGGTTTGTGTATAATTAATTATCTAGATTTCCTCTTTATTTTTATTTAATTATTTTTTGTACACAAATAATTTTACCTTTTCTTTATCATTTTGTTTCGTTTTTTTTTACATGCGACACTTTATTTTATTACTATTTTTTTTTTTTTTTCCAGTGGTATATATATACATGATTGTAACACGGTTTTTCTTATCAGGGATCTGTGTTTTCCCCGTTGAAATCTTTCGTAATGGTTGACGTCCTGCATTTCCCGTCACACACACACACACACACACCTAACCTTTCATATTACAGCATACATACTCGTTGCCTGGCATAGTTTGGAGGAAGCAGTAGCCTCCTCTCTACACACACACACACAGTTTACCACCATGTGTATGTGTGTGAGAGAGGGAGAGAGAGAATAAAAATGTGTGTGTGTGTGTGTTAAAGTTAGTGGAAGTGACACAGATAGATTGACACACACACATATACTTTTCTTATCACACTGACTTCCACTCTCTGCACCTATAACACACCTACTACACCCTGCCTTCACCCTGTATACTGTATATCTATAACCCTGCTGCTTATTACACCCTACATCTACCCTATTAACCCTACTTATTACACCCTACATCTACCCTATTAACCCTACTTATTACACCCTACATCTACCCTATTAACCCTACTTATTACACCCTACATCTACCCTATTAACCCTACTTATTACACCCTACATCTACCCTATTAACCCTACTTATTACACCCTACATCTACCCTATTAACCCTACTTATTACACCCTACATCTACCCTATTAACCCTACTTATTACACCCTACATCTACCCTATTAACCCTACTTATTACACCCTACATCTACCCTATTAACCCTACTTATTACACCCTACATCTACCCTATTAACCCTACTTATTACACCCTACATCTACCCTATTAACCCTACTTATTACACCCTACATCTACCCTATTAACCCTACTTATTACACCCTACATCTACCCTATTAACCCTACTTATTACACCCTACATCTACCCTATTAACCCTACTTATTACACCCTACATCTACCCTATTAACCCTACTTATTACACCCTACATCTACCCTATTAACCCTACTTATTACACCCTACATCTACCCTATTAACCCTACTTATTACACCCTACATCTACCCTATTAACCCTACTTATTACACCCTACATCTACCCTATTAACCCTACTTATTACACCCTACATCTACCCTATTAACCCTACTTATTACACCCTACATCTACCCTATTAACCCTACTTATTACACCCTACATCTACCCTATTAACCCTACTTATTACACCCTACATCTACCCTATTAACCCTACTTATTACACCCTACATCTACCCTATTAACCCTACTTATTACACCCTACATCTACCCTATTAACCCTACTTATTACACCCTACATCTACCCTATAACCCCTGCTTATTACACCCTACATCTACCCTATTAACCCTGCCTATTACACCCTACATCTACCCTATTCCATACCTGATTCACCTCTCTTACTCAACACTGTACAATCAAGAGAAATAATATGTATCCAGGTGTACTTCCATTAGCCTATAATAATAATAATAATAATAATAATAATAATAATAATAATAATAATAATAATAAAAATGGAGTATGAAGGGGAGATATTCTTGTTGGTGAATTGGAAGGTCTCTGATTCCTCCAAACTATGCCATAAAACAACAGATACCCAATATTAGTAACATTTATTATTTTGTTTCCTGGCATAATTTGGAGGAATCATTACCCACACACACACCCAATTTACTCCTGATTCCTCCAAACTATGCCACGAAACAACAAATCCTCTTAATTAATAAGTAACATATTATTAAGGTGACTATTTTGTTGCCTGGCATAGTTTGGAGGAATCAGTAGCCTCCTCTCTCTCCCTCCCCCCCCCCCCACACACACACATCAAGTTGAAAATTGGAAAATCCCTTGCATCCCCCCCAACACACACACACACACACACACAGTTTACCACCATGAGAATCTCCCCTTAAGGTGGTAATTTTTTTTGGTACATTGGAGTGCCTTGATTCCTCCAAAGTATGCCAGGAAACAGAACCAGAAGAGCAATTATAAAAGTGTTCTGTTGCTTGGAATAGTTTGGAGGATTCAGTTGCTTCAGAATTACCAACACAGAACTTCCCCCTTAAAAAAACTCGTTCAACAAGTATGTATGAAACAGGATAAGTGTATGTATGTATGTATGTCGTAATTGGTTCATTGGCTGGTATGTATAAGTAATTTGTCACATTATTCCAAACAACACGTGGATGTTTATTTATTATGTTCTTGGAGGTTGAATTTTCGTGGTCTGTGTGTGTGTATGTATGTGTGTGTCCTACTTTATGTTTGATGAGGGGCCCCCATTTGAAGTGTGTCTGTTTCATGTGTCGGCAACTGTACAGCTTTCAGGCTCAGACAACGAAGCACCAGATTAAATTATGAAATTCCCTTATCATTCCAATACCCATATGTTGTTTGTAACCCAAACTTTTTCATCTAGTATATTCCTCCAAAGTATGTCAGAAAACAGGACCACAGATAAATTAATAAATAAAGCGTTTTCTACACTTACCAAACACATACATACATAAGACACTGTATACAGGTATGACACTGATGATAACAATACACACTACTACTACTACTACTACTACTACTACTACTACTACTTCTACTACTACTTCTACTACTACTTCTACTACTACTACTACTACTTCTACTACTACTACTACTACTACTACTACTACTACTACTGCTACTACTACTTCTACTACTACTTCTACTACTACTACTACTACTACTTCTACTACTACTACTACTGATTTTGGCATCGGTGTTTTTTTCCTTGAATTATTAAAAATTATAGGGGAAGTCAACAGAAAATGTGCAACTTCATTAGGGGGTCGACGAGTTAAAAAGTTTGAGAACCCCTGATCCTAAACTATTCCCAGCAACAAACAGTCCATCATTATTTTAGTTAATCTGGTCCTGTTCCCTGACATACTTTGGAGGAATCAAGGCACTCATAATGTACCGAAAGCATACTCTACCCTTAAGGAGGAAATTCGGTGTTGGTAAACTTGGAGCAACAGAATCCTCCAAACTATTTCAAGCAACAGAACACCATTATTTTTGCCCCTATGGTCCTGTTTTCTAGCATACTTTGGAGGAATCAAGGCACTCTTAATGTTCCGAAAGCATACTCTACCCCTAATTAAGAAACCCTGTGATGTAGTCAGAAAATTAGAGATAAGCGAGTCCTTCAAATATTGCCACGAAACACCACCTATTGGGAAGGAGCGTGTTTCGTGGCATGGTCAGGAGGAATCAGAAGGCTCCTATTTTCGTACACGATCACACGGTCCTTAATTAACCTATAGTTATTTATATATTTATCATTCTTTATTGGTGTTTGATCTAGAGTGTGTATGGTTCACTTAGGAGATACTGCAGGTGGTGTTAGTAGTACTTGTTTATCTATTTAAATAATTATATATTCATTTATTTATTATTTTCATTTATACAGACTTGAGAGAATAAGTCACTTACGAGATGCAGGTAGTAATTTGTTCATCTAATTAATTACATATTTACGTATTAATATTATGTATTATTATTAGTAGTAGTAATTTGTTCATCTAATTAATTACATATTTACGAATTAATATTATGTATTATTATTAGTATTAGTAATTTGTTCATCTAATTAATTACATATTTACGTATTAATATTATGTATTATTATTATTATTATTATTATTACTGATACTTACGAGATGCTGTTGCTGGTGGTGATACTGTATGTGTGTATGTGTGTGTGTGTGTGTCTAGCAAACAGGTCCTTCCCTCACTCGGCCCACTGTCGACTCCAAGTGTTTGTAGTTACACACAGGTGGATGATGGGTGTGTGTGTGTGTGTGTGTAGGTAGGGGGGGGGGGTCTTCTTATATATCCTATCCTGTCTGCTTATCTATCCTCCCTCCCCCCCCCACCCACCCCCATTTACTCAACCACTCTTCTTTTCTATGTGTGTGTGTGTGTGTGTACTAATCCATCCTGTCTGTCCTCCCCCTTTTGGTCTCCTAACTAACTAACTAACTAAACTATCTGACTTCAGCTAAATCAATCATGTTGTGTTCTGGTATAAGTTCTCTTCGTGTGACTAGTATGCTCTCTCTCTCTCTCTCTCTCTCTCTCTGTTTCTATTTAGTCCACCATAGTTCTCCTTTCTCAAGTTTTATTTTCTGTTCACAATATGGTCTGCTTTTGTCTTCCTCCACTCCCCATCTTTTGCCTCTCTCTTTGGGTTTCTTCGTTCGTTCTCTTCTCTTACTTCACATTTATCTCTACTTCATTGTACTGTACATACATATATACATACATACGTGTCACTCATCAGTCTCTAACCTTTTAGTATCCTGTCCCTCTCCTCTCTCTCTCAACATCCCTTCGCTTTCTCACACCTGCAAGGAGCACTAGCCTCTCTCTCTCTCTCTCTCATCATCATCTAACCCCCCCCCCCACCCTTTCTTTATCTCCCACCTAACACCCCCCCACCTCCCACCCCTTCTTTATCTCCCACCTAACACTCCCCCCACCTCCCCCCCCCTTCTTTATCTCCCACCTAACCCCCCCCCACCCTTTCTTTATCTCCCACCTAACACCCCCCCCCCTTCTTTATCTCCCACCTAACCCCCCCTCCCCACCTCCCCCCTCCAGTACCAATGGGAGAGGAGGAGAGGGAGGCAGGATACACGTGACCAAAGTTAACAGATAAAGGAAGGGTTATTTCGTTAGTTAATTAACCGACCAACGAACGCCTACTGTTTACCACACACACACACACGAGTAACCATTCTAGCAGACAAGACTTATTTTATTTTGTATTAAGTTATTTATCCTCATTTTTCTTTTCTTTTTGTTTTATTTCTTTAATTAAGGGGAGATTCTCTAAGATGTTGGTGAATTGGAAGGTTAGGTTAGGTTAGGTTAGGAAGGTCTCTGTTGATTCCTCCAAACTAATGCCACGAAACAAACCTCCTATAAATTAGTGCCATCTCTCCTAGCATAGTTTGGAGGAATATAATCTTACAATTTACCAACACAAAAATAATCTCCCCTTCTACGTGTACCGTGTGAATTTTATGTTAGAACACGTCATATTCAGGGAAATAAAAACATAACCATGTACTCGTAACTATCATTTCCATAGACTTACTCTCCTTGTAATCTTCCCACATAAACTCCTTATTGAGAAGCTGAGAACCACTGCTCTACTGAGATCCCATGGTATACACACACACACACACACACACACATTTTTCAGAGAATCCGCACTATCATAGCACACACACACACACATTTTTCAGATAATCCACACACCAGCAGGGAGAGAGAGCACACACACACACACACACACACACACACACACACACACACACATCAGAGAGAGATTTCACACTATGACACACACATATCATAATTTAGATACCACACACAAACACACACACACACACCAGAGAGAGATTCCACACTATCACACACACACATTTTATAATTTAAATTCCACAATATTACAGACTTTTCCTCCAACAATCTAACTTGGTAATTCTGAAATTCATCTACAAAAGTACTATACCGCACCTCTTATTCATTTATTAATTTACATCTACAGTCTAGTCTATGTACTGTATCTATCTCAAACTCGGCTAAAAATTAAGTTCAAGTTTGTTTTTACATCATCCGTCAGAGAATATTGATTACAACCTTAACTGTATTATTTATGGGTCTTTTTAATTAATTGTGGATAACCTAATGGGTCCTTGACATCTGTTAGGAGTCATCAAAAGTTACCATATATATATATTAGTAATAATTGACACGAATGTCAGTAAATAGATAATTGATAACTGGGTGTATTTTCGTACATGTATTATAGATTCTACTCATATCTCACTTCCCCAAGAATATATCTCCTCTTGTATATGCAACCCCCCCCCCCCTTACCCTCTTCCAATCCCTCCTCCCTCCAACCAGTGAATGGTTCGAATCAGCAGAGCTCACAACTAATGTTTCGGGGTTAATATAATTGACAAATTTGGCAACGCTGGGTGGGCCTCACGGGAGTGTGACCAGCAGCTGTTCAGTCGGCGGCAGTAGTCCTGTCGCCTCACCTGCTTCACCGAGACACGCAGTGTTCATGGACTCGACAAATACGCACGTTAACTACACTTAATAATCTCGAGTCTATGAACGCGTGCCTCGGTGAAGCAAGTGAGGCGACAGGCCTTTTGCCGCCGACTGTTCTTAGTCAAGTGATAATCAAGTTAGCATTTGAAAGGTGTAAGGTGAAGTCTATGAAGCAGTAAACTAAATTTACAGTGTCAGTAATGTGCAATAGTTTAATACTGTACATTTTTTCCTACAGCATGGTGTGGGTGAGTAGACGGACTGGACTGATACAAGAGATGGCTCAAACTGATATTAAAACTATCTCACGCTAACATCTAACCTTCCTGAGACAAACCTCAACACCTTACAGGCCAGTACACAACAGAGCCCTAATAATAATTGCAGACTGGACAGATGGGCTGATGGAGGAAACTGAGAGTACATGTGAGTAAGAATAAAGATATTAAACTGTAGGAGAGCAAATGGTAGAAGGATGAATATATTGCTGGATGGTAATTATTGGAGGTAGAAGATGTTTAATATTTAGAGTTTAAGGTTATGGTGGATGTTAAAATAGAGACAGAGGTGAAATCTACATAAAGGAAGTATGGAAAGTGTTAGAAAAAATGAATAAGTGACTTGGCTGTATGTAACTTTGAATGGACATAAGGAGAAAGTTGTATAAAGGAATAGCTGTGCCTACTCCACTAGCCTATTATGGAGATGAAACATGGAATATGGGAACAAGGGATGAAAGAAGACTGAAAGCAGTAGAGATGAGATGGCTGAGGAGCATGTTTGTTGTAACTTGAGGGAAGGAATTGGTGTGAAAGGCAGACCACCAGTCAGGTGGAATGAACAGGGTGGAAGAGTACAGCCATGGTTGACCAGGGTACAAGGAGTACTGGAGAGCAAATGAACAGAATTTGAAAAGGTGAATCTTCTAAACTTCTCTCAACGTTGAGAATGGTTTGGAAAATTCACTTGTTCGAACTCTGTTTAGTTGCTCTCCAACATGCCTTGGACCCTGGTCAACCACTATCAGCCATGGCTGTACATAAGGGAGAGGAATGCGAGTGGAGGGGGAGGGCTTGACCAAATGAGGAGAGAGTGCTAGAACAGGGATAACTAGACTCTTCTCCATGGCCTACCCATTGGGAGAAGTTCCTGGAGGGAGTGAGGCATCAGAGTAGGTAGATTTAAGTAATATTCATAAAATTTATGTTTCATATGATCAGATAGTAATATTTATGACATTCCAATCATCTTTTATTCAAACAACTCAAAGTGAAGCTACTTGGAGTCAAATTTGTACAAAATAGTTTTGCTTAATGTTTTCTTCTAAATTTACGTTTGAAATTCTTTACACACAAGTGCTGTACAACAGTACAAAAAGCTAGCATATACCAATCACTACCTAATGTATGAATGACTTGACTGTTAGTTGTTTTTATCTTTGTCTTATAGTTCATACAGTATAATGTTTTTATATACTTTATTCCTTGTAATAAACTGATGAAATAAAATATTCAATTTTCACTTACACTTTTATTTACATAGTGTTTACAATAGGTCATACATTATCTCAAACAAGTTATACATGTATAGTCGCAGACAAATGTTCCTCTCCACGTACTCATTTATTTTGTATATTATTGGACACATTTTGAAGCTGTATTTTTGTGGTGGCATTATGTCTATCTTTATGCACATACATGCCACCACAAAAATATTCAGCTTCAAAATCTGTCCGATATCATACAAGGTTAGAAAAGAGTAGGTGGAAAGGAACTTTTGTTACTGAGCTAAGTGTTGAGGTGACACCTAACAAGCTACAATACTAAACAGTACTGTATACCATACCTAGGGTGGCAGGGTTCTCTTGCCACAGTCTAAAGTGAGGAAAGGATCTGCTAAGAAGCACTGGAAGGAGAGAGTAAGGAAGGAGTTAGGGTGTTCACTCACATCTGTGCCCACACATGGTGTGGTCATGCCTCAACACTGCTGGAATTACTCTAGCAAAAGCACCCATCTTTGGCCGGGATAGAGAGGCCTTGGTACCTGTTGAGGTCATCCCCCAGCCAAGCAATGCTGGCTGAAGAGGGAGAGAGATAAAGAGAAAGCTGTGAGAGAAGAGAAAGAAGGTAAGGGGGTAGTCGGAGAGGTGTCTACCCCCCCTTCCCCCTCCCCAGGGGAGGCAAACTCCTCACCCCCTACTCCCTCACCCTCCTCCTCCCCTCCCCAGCCCCTCCCTTCCCTCTCCCAACCACACCAGGTGTGGACACATTCTCACATACAGGTGGAGTGGGTGGCAAAACAGGAAGGATGGTAAAGGTGGAAGAAAGTAAGAGGAATGATGGGGAGGTAAGGTATTGAGGCTGTGACTGGACTCTGCAACCTGTAATATAAAACAGAAAAAGTGTAAGTAACAACAAACACCTGGACACAGAAAGGTCTATCACAAATGAGTCCAACAAACTGACCCAATAATAATATGTGTGTGTGTTGTAAGAGAGAACAATTTGCAAGAAATAATGATGGTATGTCAGGCAATTGGAGGCTACTGATTCCTCTAAATTGTGCGACAAAATATACCTCCAAAAATGTGATAACATAACAGCATTTTTCCTGGCCTAGGTTGGAGGAAATAGTAGCATTCAGTGTTAACTTCTATTGCCAACTGTACAACACCTAAAATGTGTTCTTATGACTTCATGTACAGAGATACTATGCTATAATTATAGTGTAATTGGAGGAATCAGTGGCCCTCCAATTCATTAAAATATTATCCAATGAATCATAATCATTTTACAAAACCTTTACAAAATGACAATGGACTCACCAACAAAAGAACTGTCAATTTATCAGATAAGTTATAACACACGGATGGTACCAAAGGCTCCTGAACTGAAGCACTAGAAAAGTTCATTACTTTGCCCATTGGATATTATAAATTGGTATGGAAAATGTGCTCATTCCATGATTATCCTTCGAAAAGTACTTGACAAGATTGTGAATACTTTTGTTGGGGAGTGTACTTAGCAGTCACTAGGCTTAGAGATAAGTTAATTTAATAGCAAATGGGGTAAGTAGTGTTAGCATTAGTAAAAACGCTTACGGACTAGGTTAGTGAGTGATCTGTGATATTCCTAGCATAACTATCCAGGTGTCACAACATACAAAAATTGTATACAATTATTCTACTTTGTTGTAAGAAATCCACAAACTGCAACTTCCATGGGGCTGCTTGATCAGATAGATTGAGGAACTTCAACAACTGCAACTTCCAAAATAGTTAATTCACTGAACAGTGAATTTCCAATCAATATTAGGTCATATTCTCAGACTTCCCATTAATTAATGTATCGGTGATTTTTGTGGTACAGTATTATGACCACATTGCTATAGTTTTGTCAGTGCTGGTATGGCAGAGGCTCAATCTTGTAACCATAAGGATGCAACACTTACCAAGTTACTCAGTCTCACCCTTTTATGTCCACTTCCCTAATGCAAGAGTTAACCATTCTCAATCTTTCATGATATGCTCCTTCAAATGCATCTACAGTATATTGAAACTGAAACGCTCTTACTCTTTTTTCGTTACATAAGTGAGGACATTGAAATAATAGACTTCTTGCTATTAGTCCTCACTTTTCTCAATATAGAAAATAATATAAACGTGACTCCTACAGCTGTGCCATAGAATAGTTCATAAATAATATTGGGTTATAATTCTAAGTGGTTAGTTCTACTGTAAAATAAACAAGCAAGTGTAACTCACCTAGGGGTCACCTCAACACATTTTATGAAAGCAGACAAATATATCTGATGTCACCAATTGCTAACAAGTATGAGATATTGTTTATACCTAAATAAACCAGTCAGGGTGAAGCTTATGGGGAGAAGCTATTGTTGGTACAGTATATAATAGAAAAGGAACGATAAACTTAAAACAATCTGGCTATAGCCTACTGTACCCAGCAAACATTTGAAAAATAAGGATGATAAATATAGGGGCAAGAATCAATGAAGAGGGGAATAAGTAATATAATAGGAAGCTAAAACGAAAAAAAATATATATATACTGTATATATATAATTAAAAAATAATGGATCGGTACTGTAGATAGAATGCAGACTGAGCACAACACCAATTCAAAAACTGATGGGAACTAAACCAACTTCACATTGAAATATGTAATGAAACAACTGGTGTGACAGTGTCATTGCTTCACCCTGCCTTTACAATAATTTACAAAAAAACTAAATAATGATACAGCAGGAGAGTGGAGTGAAGACTTCCATTCCAATCTTGACAACGTCTTCTGTGGCTCTTCATACTGTGGAGCGTGAGTCAGAGTTGGGTGGAGCTGGTGGTATCGAGCCTCTTCTAAAATAGTGGACTCAGATGATGTAAAATGGACTTGTCTCTTCTATACCAGTGGATCAGATGGATTGGTGTCATCAGGTGTCCAGGTCCAATTTCCAGTGATGTCCAAAATCCAGGTCTGGTGTCCACAATGATGTCCAAATTTCCAGATCCATATTCACAATGACATCCAGATTTCCATCTCCAGTTTCCTGAATGCTGTCCAGACTTCCAGGTTTAGTGTCCATGATGTTCTCCAAGTCTCCAGGTCTGGCAGTTTTATCAGATGGCACTAACTGCAAACAGGATTGAATGAATAAAATAATAAATACCCCTGGTAATTAAATGGATATTCATTTTCACACTACACATCAAGACTTGTGATGTAGTGGTCAAAGTCCTAGTTAATGATTCCTCCAAACAATGCCAGCAAACAAATTTATCTGCACTATACAGTACTGTACTCCATTATTTTTAACCTGGCAAAAATTTACTGCTCCCTCGTTCAATTTCTTGGCTTTTTTTGGTATATGAAATACAATCCAAGACAAATTGTACCTAAACTTTACACAACTAGGTAGTAATTTACAACTTATGAACACAGGTATGTATGTACACAGAGTGAGTATCTACGGCTATATTACTTAGAAAAAATTGGTGTACTTTTGCTAGGAAAACAAAAGTGCTATACAGTAGCCTCCTGTAGTAAGGGATATGTCTTCATGGAATACAGAAGGATCTCTATATTAAGCTAACATATGTATTTAATATTTGTCATTTAACACAGAATCAGTTGCTCGCTAAGTTTGTATGGCAATGAATAACACAAGCCTGGGAAAACATTTGGTGGCCTTCAATGAGGGACAAAGTGTAAAATGAATTGGTGGTCACAAGGCTTTTTTCATGTTACACCAATGGTTTACTGCATTAATATTCACACAGATACAAACATTTATATATAGGCTACAGTACTGTAAAAATATACACACCTATGTATTGTTGTATATGGAAGCAGGTGATGCAGGTCAATTGGTTTCCCTCCATATTATAAGGTAAATAAAATACATTGAGGATAGCAGTGATGAACACACACACACACACACCTGTAACACAAGAAAATAGTATCATTAGAAATAATGAATATTCCTTTATTAATTTCTGTCGTAAGCAATGCGAGTCTTGTAGATTTCAGACGTTTTTCTTGCCCTTGATTTTGGAAAGGTTTTTGTCCTGGTGGTCAACCTCAGTTCTTGTGTTCCAGATTTTGCAAAATGTCCAAACCTAACTCCTCCTAACGTTAGACCGTACCAGATATCATCACCAAACTTTCAGGGAAGTTTCCTACAGTATTGGGGAAGGTTTTAAACCTATATAGAACTAGCCTAACGGTAAAAATTTACAATAGCGCCTCCAAAGTTTTTTTTTTTTTTTTTTTTTTTGTGAAATGTTTTACAGCCACTCTAACCAACCTGACCTGACCTAACCCTAACAACCTTTGGTCCTAACCCTAACAACCTTCAAGAATATCAGCACGCGGTGCATACATGAAATTTTATATTGTGACGAAACCATATACGAGCATCAACTTAAACCTTCATGACGGTATTGTATTTAAATTTCTGAGCATACCGGGGTTATCCAAAGTAATTGACATACAGTAAACTCTCATTTTTTTATTGGGATTTTGGGTGTGTAATGAATTTGTGTACAGAAAACACCACCACACTTTCAGACTCGACATCACTGTCTTGAATAATTCAATTGAGTTTATTTTGGTATATATTATCTATTTTTTGGCTCTAAACTTTACATCATCACTTAAAATGTATTCATAATCAATATATACTAACAAATATGACAATACTTACCTGTAATAAAATAATAAGGCGAAAATTGGTACAGTAAACAACCACACCAAGTCACCAACAATATGGCTGTCAGTCCTGTCACTTCAATGCTCAAGGATCATGATTATAAATATTTAACTATTAATTGCCTCTAAGATGTTACATGATTTATATTAATAAGTGTAGCAAGTTATTTACAGATCATTTGGAGAAAGTACTTCTGGAAATTATCATAAATTTAACCTTACTGTATGAAAATTTATATATATGACGCTTCCGTACCTGAGCTCTATAAATGGAGGGGCGAGGTATATATTTAGAATTAGTAGTTTGTCGGTCTTTCACCAGGGTAATGCTAACAAATAGTGGCGGCCATGTTGAGACACCGATAGTGGGGGGAAGTTGAGAGCTACTACAACTGCTACCATTATATTTTCGGATATTTACATTGGTCATTGTGCACCCCATGGGGATTGGAATACTAAAAGAATCCTTACATTATTTCCTCACACACCTACTGCTTTTGATTATAATAAATAAATAACATTTCGTTATCAGTAATTCTGCATCACGGGGTAATTTTCAGGTGATGGGGTCAAGAAAATTATGTAGCTTCCGATGCCTCCCAAACACCAATTTGATCCTTAATTCAACTTTCTCTAATCTTCCATATGACTATGTGCTCTCTTCCTCAATCACATACTACTTAACCTTCCCTCTTCTCTCACTCCCAATCCTTCTTAAGGGGGTGCGGGAGTAGGGGACAGGCTTGGGGGGTGCAGAAATAGAGGGACAGGCTTGGGATGGGTAGAAAGGCTATCCCCTATTCCCGCACCTCCCAAGCCTGTCCCCTACTCCTGCACCCTCTAATCCTCCCCCCAAGCCTGTTCCCTACTCCTGCACCCCCTATTCCCACACCCCCTTAAAGAGATCATATTACCTCTCCAACTAAAACTACCTCAAAGAAGTTGGATCATGTGCTACATAGATTCCATAAACACTTCCACCCTCTGTATAGTACAATACATACAGTTGCTGTCTGTGACTCTTTTGTACCTGAGACTCACTTGTCCTTGTATGGAGCTGATCAAGCAGGATGTGATGTACAGTATAAGATTATTATTACTAAGTGGTGCCATTTAAATGTAAGATGGTTCAAATGTACAGTTGCCTAGACAAGGTATTTCTTCACCCCCTGTGGTGGCTGTGGAGTGCATGTGGCATCGCTGGACATGTTTGGATCATATTTGATACAATATAATATTCCATCTTATCCAATGATAACATTGAAGATTCCAATGGGGCTTGTCGGGAAATAAAAGTTCAAGTGGGTACATTATTTTCACTTTGTTTACTTACACCTATTGAACAAATCACAGGTACAATACACCTGAACTATTGGAGTGTGACTAAGTCATCAGACCAACTTATAATAACTAATTGTTTATAACAATTATTAAAATAATACTGGTTTGGCATAATGAAACTACTGTAATAATTTTGGGACATTTAACATGAATAATTATGTGTCTGGTTAAAACCTTAGATGAACACATTTCTCTGCAATAACTCATTCAATACAGTCAAACACAGTGGACATTTTGCACACCTTGATGGATACAACACACTCTCACCTCCAGTTGCAGTAAAATAATGATACTGTAGCTTGATGGATATGTTCCCATTACATGTACTACAACCATACCAAGGGGATCATTTATAAAAAATGCTATTATGTTTTCCTGTGAAGCTGTAGTATGTTTAACCCTCCACAATGAATGTATGGAACATCATTGTGGTCAACAATACATGTTAGTTTAATATCCTGACAAAATGAAAAAAGAAATATATGTCATTTTTTACTTTTGGGTTATCGTACAGTATAAATCTTGAAAATCTCTCCCTATGTGTCAGATAATGCATGGGAGGTAGCACTGGTATATAGTACATGATCATCATAGCAGGGAATACAAAATAATACAACCCTCTACACTAGATACAGCCATTGAAAATATCTTATATACTCATATAAAAATTCCTAATAAAATGTTTCATTAAATCTCTTTCACACGGTCTAGATTCATTTCACAGTCACTAACAACTCTTCACTTGAGTGATACAATAATCAATACAGTACCACCAACCAAATAGACACTGCATTGTCCATTCCCATCTGGACCAACAACACGGTAAATAGTGTTTTAATGTGTTTCAATGGGTTAGGACAAGTTTCACTGGTTCCAGATAAATTCAGAATTATGAGATAAGATCAAGAAAAGCATATATTTAGAACTCTCTGGGATATGAGCAAGGGAAGTATATATTCAGAACTGTATATAAGACCAACAAAAGCATACATATGTACTCACAACTTGGTAACAGCAAAGTAAGCACATGTTGCCTAATATCCCAGTTGTAATGTAAAGCCAGGCAGCAACAACAAGGGCATATATATGCATTTAACATACTGTGGGTAGGAAGTTACAAGATGAAATACAGACTAAAGCAACATACGCTACATCAGACAACAAATCCAAGTGCCACACCTCCTACAGATGTGCTCTCTTTCAGAAAGTAGTGAATTAATTATAAACTACTGTACCTGGTAGCCAATCCATCATTAGAAAACAGTGGTTTGGAAAAGAGCAGAGATTAAAATGAGACAAGGCCAGGGCAGACAGTCTTCATTATTGAAGGACAGTAGAAGGAACAAAACATTTACTGGCAACAATATCTCTGGATAATTTTAGCACTACCATAATTGAACACCTGATCATAATCTACCAACATATTGCACAATCATCAGTATGAAATATCCTTATACTACTGTACATACAGAAGCCATAAATATTTTAGGGTTAAAACTCCAAGTAGGCTACAGAGCAGAAGGGTGAACTAACAATATACTGTAGAACACAACATTTTTAGTGATTTTTTTACACATGAATTCGGAGAGAAGTGATGATGTAAATGTTGTTTCGTATGTCATACACCAACTCCAATCATTCATCCAATAACCAATAAACATATGTGTAATAATTACAGTTTTCATAAAAATGTACACACAATCTTACTACTGTACTGTACTGTACATACTTTTTTAACCTAAGGTAAAGTATGCATAACAACATATTTCATTTGGTACAAATTAAGGGTGATAAGAGTCAGAGACTGAGGTGATGAAATGTGAGTGAGATATTCTGGTAAGAGGAGAAAGTTAGGATGGGAAGAAAGTGTACAGTACACTGTAAATATCATACAATCCCCAGGTATACACACATTTTACACCATACGCACATCTCAGAATTGTTTTAAGCAAGGGCCTGGATGCATAAGAATATACTGTTGGAAGATAATTAAAAGAAGCTAAAGCCAAGTATACTATGACTATACTTACATCATTAGTACTGTAAAAAGCATTATCAACAACCTTATTGACATCCCAAGTATTGATTGCCATTCGTAATCTCAGTTTCATTTTGTCCTGAGAATGAAGTCCTCCCAAGTAGCAAATTTCTATCTCTTACAATTATATTGTAATCCTATATACAGTATATAGTCATAATTTACAAGTACTGTATAAACTACAGTACTCTTGAGATTTCTTAGCTGATTATACACTCACCACAAAATGTTTTGGAGCCACCCTTGTAGATTGGTACAGTACTCCTATTAAAGTTCACTTTACATATACTGAACGGTACTGTATTTCTTTACAAATTACAATCCCATTCTCAAAATATATTTAATTTTGCAATTTGTATGTATTTTTCTATTTCTTTGTTCCCGGATTCAGATGAAATTTTCATTTCATTTCATTTCCAGTCAACTTCTGAGAAAACATGGGCAAAGTTTCATCTTGCACCATGTCTAACAAGCTTCTCCTTGCAATAAACTGAAATAATTCTTTTTTTATTAAGCAGGAGTATCAACTATGTACGTTATCGGGGCTGCTAGGCCATACAGCTTGAGGAACTTCAACAACAACTATGTACGTTATTTAAACCCTCATATTCAACGAAAGGATCGATCCAATACTTTCTTTGATGAGTGTAAATGGCCAAGCTCTTTTTAGCTCATCTGCTCGATAAACAGGCATGTGGTGATGTTGGCAAACTGGAAACACATTGGCTCAGTATTACCAGTATTTGTCACACCTTGAAAGAACTCAGTAGTCTACAATTCACCAACAAACTCTTACCTCATTTTCTTATGGCTACACACTTTGGTTTTGATTGCTTTAATGCTGACTGACTGAGCAACAAGGAGGGCAGTGCTCCTTTGCCAGGTAAAGTACTGCCTGCAAAAATAAAATGAATTGCTACATTTCTCCCTCATGTATAAATTACAGTATTGGTATAAAACTGTTCATAATTTGGCACATTATAACTGGTTTCTCTTTCTGTATGAACTATTTAAACAGTATATAATAATAAAAAATATATAATCTTTGTACACATTATGTTACCTGCATTTGTGGTACATTTAATTATGTCATCTAATGTTTGCATCCTGTTTTTTTCAAGGTTTTGAATTGTTTAACTCCACTGTGAATCATACCCCGTTATCATTTCTACCTCAACTGTTAAATTCTATCAAATACTGTCTAAAATGATTTCAAGCAAGTCTGGAAACAAATAATATATCACAACAAATGTACCAGCAAACTTTCATCAGCGTAAGTTACATGGAGAAAATACTGTACAGCATTACTACTACAGTATTTTTTTGAACCACCTGACAGCTTTCATAATTATCATAAAACTGGAAAAAGAGCAAAAGATGACCTACAAGAACTGGAATATGACAGTTCAGTACATATGGCTTCTTTCATCAAGGCTAAATGACGAAATTTTCATTGTGGATGCAAAACCTTGGGTGGGTGGGAGAGCCGAGAATTTTATGGGCTCAAAAGTGATAATGAAAGTGAGTGTGACCCATTTTACTGGGCATTCTGTCCCTTTCTCTGTTATATTTCCTGGCCTTGGAGCCTCCCACCCATTGAATACAGGGAAATGAGGTATTGATGATAATGACGAGTACATATGTGATGCTGGATAAAGAGAGACGGACACACCAGAGAAGTGCGTGAAGTGTACATGTGTAATGCTGTTGCCATGGTTTTTGTGGTATCTGATGATGCTGTCATGAGTTGGTATTATTGACATGATTTCAAATGTGTTGATGGTAGGTTTGTCAGGAATTTAACATTGTAGACAGTGCTATTGTCATAAAGGCCTGTACATGTAGTTGGTTCTGTAATACAATAGTTAAGCAGTTACAGGTTTTTCGTAATATATGTACCTTTTTGTGATGTAAAGCCTTTCCAAACATATGCACTGGCTAGTGACTAGAGAAATAGTGTTGTTTGGTTGTATTTACCTGTAGTTAGAAAGTCATATAAAAAGATTATGATGTGAATGTGAGGTACAGTACAATCATGAACAAGTGATTTATGTGCTACCTGGCTCTTTTTACAATGTTAGTGAGATCTGGCAGATGAGCAAAGAAGTGGTAAGAAAATATGATGCCGGATGTAGAGATGAATTTTTTGAAGATGGCAATTGGCATGAATACCACGGGTGAGTGAGCAACAATTGGTTGTATGAAATCTTTGAAATGTCTGAAAATGGAGGCATGAAGTGTGGCATGATTAAATGGGATGGTATGGTCATGTGCAAAAAATGAAGGATAACAGTAGGGTTATGAGGTTTGAATAAGTGACATGAATGAAAGAGAAGGAATGGGAATACCCCTGATGAGCTGGGAAAAACAAGTGGAATATTACATAGGTGGAGGAGGAGCAATTAAGCAGAAAAAACAGGTGTGTAAGCATTTAAGTAACCTGGAGGTTCTTTTCTCAAGGTTATTTCCTATTTGAAAGTTCCCAGGAAGAAGCAAAATATCTGGGATATCTCTTGTTTGACTTCGACTTGATCTTACTCATAAAATGCTCACAATGAATGCAGAAAGAAGTTCTTAATGAGCAAGACTGTGTAACTGGAGAGTATGCAATGAATGCATATATACTGGTATGCAGTGTGAAGTGTGTATGTTAACTGTAGTGGTATGTAAAGGTGCAGACACACCTGATCTGAACATTGTTTTTAAAACAATGCTCAATATTGCCCTGGACATTCTTGTATTCATGTTCAAGGTACTGTACAGTACTTTATTTATTGGATAAACTTGGTACTGTACATATTTTAGAATCGTGTAGGATGCACTAGTGTGGATGTTTTCTGCAAGTCTGCAATAAAACATGAATATAGCTTACCAGATAAATACCACAGCCAATGGGTGGAGCCTGTGGCCTATTGCAAATATATATGAGCCTTTGCCTCAAACAATGCCTACAAACACTGCTACATACATGGCTGTAGCAAGTGAGATAACAGACTCAAGCAAGGTGTGTAGCAAAGTTTTGGGCAATTTTCGAGGGCAAGTCTGTCCACACCTGAAGAGATGTATTATTACAGTGTGACACAAGTGTGCAGTAAATAAGCTATACACAGCAGGTTAATAATGGTATGTATATGCTGACATCAATGGGAGAATGTGCAGGGGGAAGTGGAAATGAATAGCACATCGGTATGAAAGTCTGATGTGCATAAGGGAAAGAGGCACAACAGGGTGTGAGCTTAGCTGAGTGCCAATATGGGATGCAAGTATACAGTACAAGAGAATGCCTCATAGATGCCCTAGTTGGATGTGAGGATGGGAGACAAGCAGAATGTATGTAAGGGAGAGTGACAGGATGGGATGTGAGTATGGGAGAGAAGCTGTTTGGAATGCAAGGGAGATTACAATTATGGGATGTGAGTGTATGTAAAAATGTCTCAGAGGTGCCAAGGTGGGATGTGGGTTGGAGGGAGTGTGGTGGAGGTGCAACGAAGGTCTGGCAGCCCCGTGGAGCCATTACGGTAGATCCTCTGAAGGTTGTGCAATGATGAGGAGGAGACTGTTCGTTCTAGGATCTGTTGAGAAAAATAGTAACTGTGAACATTTTAAATTGATTTTCTACTGTTGGAGGTGACTTCATATCATAAAAACATTGCATAAACTGAATTAGTGATGTCTTTAATTAATGTTTATTGTAGCTATGTGTGTGATGATGGCACTCTGTACAAATTTAATTTTTCAAACAATTATTCAGCCATAAGAGAACACCGTAGATTTCCACTGGATGAGCAAGTAAGACAGACTTACACACACCTCTCCTCATTACTCCTCAAACACTCACTAATCCAGAGGCATTCATCTCTTTTTTTCATTACTTCACAACATAACACTCACTTCTCATCATTACTTCACAACATAACACTCACCTCTCTTCATTTCTTCACAACATAACACTCACCTCTCTTCATTACTTCACAACATAACACTCACCTCTCTTCATTACTTCACAACATAACACTCACCTCTCTTCATTACTTCACAACATAACACTCACCTCTCTTCATTACTTCACAACATAACACTCACCTCTCTTCATTACTTCACAACATAACACTCACCTCTCTTCATTACTTCACAACATAACACTCACCTCTCTTCATTACTTCACAACATAACACTCACCTCTCTTCATTACTTCACAACATAACACTCACCTCTCTTCATTACTTCACAACATAACACTCACCTCTCCCCAGTACTTCTCTCCAACAGCCTCCAAGTCTAAGGCAGCATTGTTTCTCTGTGTTGCTGGTGGCCTTCCATTGGCTAGGTGGCGAGGCGTGGCATTACAGCTGAGCGGAGCAGAGCGGATGGCTGGGGGGTTGGCAGCGGTGGGACAGGCAGCGGCGGCAGGACATGAGCCAGCGTGAACAGTCCCACCGCTGCTGACCAACTGGTGGTGACCGGCAGCAAGAGAGGCAGCCGTATGGGGTCCTACCATAGCCAAGCTAATGTCGTCGTCACCATCATCATAGTAAACATTCCCACAACATATCTGAATGATATTTAAATACAGCATCAGTTAAAAGGAAAAAAATAAAATAATGTAATTTGCAAACCCACTTTCTGGAACACAATACTGTGGTGTACCTAAGAATGTGTTCAATGACAAATTAACTTTCACCAGTTACCTTTTTCTTTTTAATAAAATGACAAAGAAGTTTAGTGTTTTTAAAATGCATCATATTCTTCTGTACAGAATTTGGTGACAGTCTATTGTATCTTGATAAGGGGCTGAAGTAATATTTATGTTTGAGCACAAATGCTAAATAGAGTGGAGGTTTAGTGAAAGTAAATATGAAACATACTATTACATAATATTAAAAAGTATCTTTCATAATGTGTTGATGCAGTACCACCACACATACATACCCTGTTGTGTAAAGCCTCTTCTGTGGCACGACGTAGGGTGGCAGAGAGAAGCCAGAAGATGAAGATGACAATGACACCACCTCCTACACTCACTAACCACACCCCATACTCCAACCCTCCAGGGATCTGAGACAAGTAGAACAGTTAATAATATAAAAACACAGTTAAGTTATTTTCACTTTAATAATGCATAAGATTCTTATTAATGAGTGGCATAAATATTTTTTAGGAATACTGTAGTATCTTATGTTGTTTCAAGAATACAGGATACTGTATATTAAAATAATAGGAAAAAGGCCAAAATCAACACCTGTATACAGTATAATACTGTACTGTACTGTATACAGTAATCCTCAACAATGTCATGTATAATATATTTCACCATACAATATATGTATAATAATGCAAAAGTAACTTCAATTGTAAAAACACAGTACGTTTTGGATATTCAATACTGTACTGATATACTCCTGACAGTTACTAGGTGCATGCTAATGTTTGAAAGTACAGTACAGTGCTATGAATATAATGTTCCGACATAAGCTTCACTGTAGTTTCAGTACTAAGGTATCATAATAGTTAAAAATAAACTGATATACAGTATTCCTACATTATACAAACTGCATATAAAAAAATTTGCTTACAGAGCTGTAGACTTGACTACCAAGTAAGGACAGTATAATGAAACAGTAACAAGAGTTGTAGTATGGGCAATATCTTTAAAAACAATGTAATTCATGAAGCCTATTTCCAGTGTAACTGAATAAAAAAAAAAAAAAAAAAAATCCATTGCATTAAGACCACTGTCAACCAATAACATTTCAAGACCACAAAATTATTAGTCTGTCTTCAACATCCACAGCAACAAAGTTACTGCCTACGAGAAGCAAACCAACATCATACAGGAGACTCAGACCCTGGAGTTGGTGCAAGCAGCGATGATTTGTCGGAGTGTCCAGGGTGTGATGGTGATGATGAAGGACAATGACACCACCGCCATCACTCGGCAGTTCCTCATGCTCTCGCGACGTTCAGCCATCATCACCTAAAAAATATTGCATGGTCTGGGTAATTTTGTAGGAAAAGATGGTGTAGGGGAAGTGATTAGCTCAAAGGGCAATATACAAAAATAGAAATTCACAAATGTAGCTCTTTAATTAAAAACCCCAGCAGACAGAACTTACCCGACTCCCATGACTACCAACACTAGTAGTACTGTACCCACCTTCTCCATGACTGCCCCTCCCAATATCTCTGGGGTGGTGACTGTGGCAGTGACCAGACGCTGGAGTGAAGTGGTGCGGGCCATGTGGAAGACAGTGCCAAAACAGTACATTGTCACCTGTAGGTAAAAGCCACAGTTTAATGTCAAAATCAGTCAGGAGGTGTCATGTTTTTTTTTTTATTGAAGTACATCATGTATTTTGACAATAATCAGATAATGCAATCCTGCCAATATATTGCATATGAACAAATAATGCGATCATACCAATATATATGAACAAACAATTCTCATTACTTCCAATTTCTTTATAGGACATCCCTTCATGGTAAGATAAGTAAGTGTGAGGAGATGGGAAAAACTTGACAAAGGAAGTATATAACCCTAGTACAGTTAGTACAGTAGTGATATGATATACAGTATAGTAATAAAATATGAAGGACAAATTAATGTAAGGGATTAATGTGTGAAGTTACTAATTAAACTACAGTACTGTACTGTATTAAATAAATGTACCAGATTAATTAATGTATGGATAACTGATGTAGAAACATACACTATAATTCTATAAAGATTAACTAACTGCAGTATGTATGGATAACTGATGTAAAGACAGACATGTACAGTACTATAATTATATAAAGATTAACTATGTATGGATAATTGATGTAGAGACAGACACTATAATTATATAAAGATTAACTACCGGTAACTATGTACATATAACTGATGTAGAGACAGACACAGTACTTCTATAAGGTGCGTACCATGGTAGTAGGGAAGTAGACGGCACAAGCCACCATGATAACCTTAGCATTGACGGTATGGTAAGGCTCGCAGGAATGGCTAGAGATGTGATTGAAGTAAAAATGTGGTGTGGGTATGTAGACGGCAGCATGGAGGCCAGTACATGCAGCCCACGACACCAATACCACCAAAACACACATCTAGAGAAAAAGGAAGACGAGAAGGTCAGTAATTAAACTTTTCTATGTCATACTAATATATTCATTAAACTTTTCTATGTCATACTAATATATTCATTAAACTTTTCTATCTCATACTAATATATTCATTAAACCTTTCTATGTCACACTAATATATCTATATATGTTTATACCGATGTCTATATTATTCGTCTATTTATATAAGTGAAGGCCACTCTCATATTTGCTAACAATGTATCTATGTGTGTGTGTGTATGTGTGTATGTGTGTATATATGCTTGTGTGTTTGTGTGTATATATAATAATTAGTGTGTTGGTGATATCAAAGGAATCCTGGGGTGGAAGGGGATAATATTATTCTCTGATTCTGTTTCATAATTTAATCTTGTGGTGCAG
>JAWZYT010000372.1:0-2500 GCA_034508575.1 Petrolisthes manimaculis
CTGGCACACACACATACAGTCCCTCACATACACACACACAACCTTTTCAATCTTCTTTATTACACACACACACACACACATACACACACAGTCCCTCACATACACACACACGGTTCCTCACATACACAGCCCCTCACACACACACACACACAGTCTCTCACACACATACACACAACACACAGTATCTCTCTCACACACACACACAGTTTCCTCACATACACACACACACAGTCCCTCACACATACACACACACACACACAGTCCCTCACACATACACACACACAGCCATACAATGTCATACACACACACACAATCCTCTCTCTCCTCAGACTCCTCACTCCCTCTTCCCTCTCTCTCTCAGACCTCAGGTTGCTCTCTTACCACGGTGAGGGAGGGACGTGTTGCTCCCCCCTCCACTCCCTCATCACTGAACACAATTATTAACTACTACTACTACTCGTACTCTGGGACTGCTGGAAGATAAACAACCAGGCAACATCTGCTGGATATCAAGATGCGGTACAAGACGACAGTAAACAAACACACAAATATATACAAATGAAAAACACTAATATTATAGTGTTTGAAATAACTTAATAAATAGATAAATTAATAAATCAGAGAGACCAATCATTTTAATATTATATATAGAGAGAGATTGAACATATAAACATAAATTTAATTAGAGAGACCAATCATTTTAATATACCGGTATATAATATAGATTGATCATATAAACATAAATTTAATTAGAAATATATCCAAATTATTAACAAGGATAGCTGGAATAAAAAAAAAATCACTCAAAGAATTTACACTACAGAGAAAATTAATTGACTGAGGAAATATGTTTTTTTAATAATTGAGAAACACATTTTTTTTTTTTTTTTTTTTTTTGACATTTACCCCTGACGGTAATATTATAACCAAGTCGATATTGTTTTGATAAATATTTAATGACGACACACGTGACATTTTAATACTGATGACATTTATTAGTGATTAATTGAGGTGAGTTGTGAAGAGTATGTTTGTATGTTGTTATTGTTGTTGTTGTTGTTGTTATTGTTGTTGTAGTATTAGTGGAAATAATTAAGGACCCTGTGTGTGATGTAGTCAGAAAATTGGATGTAAATGATTCCTTCAATTACTGCCACGAAACACACACACACACACACAACACACACACACACACACACACACACACACACACACACACACACACACACACACACACACACACAGCTACATTGAAGGAGCTTGTTTCGTGGCATAGTCAGTAGGAATCAGAAGCCTCCAACATCACCAAGTCTAAAGTTTTGAGTTAGTAAATCTGGAGCAACTGAATCCTCCAAACTATTCCAAGCAACAACAGAACACCATTATTTGTGTTCATCTGGTCCTGTTTCGTGGCATACTTTGGAGGAATCAAGTCACTCCAATGTATCCTTATGGGGAGAGAGATTCTATTGTTGGTGAATTTATTGGAAGGTGTATGATTCCTCCAAACTATGCCACGAAACACATCCCCTATTGGTACCACTGAGGAGGTCTGTGTTACGGTATAGTTTGGAGGAATCAGAAGCCTGCTAATTTACCTCGACGTAATCTCTCGTTAAGTGTACAGCCACAAATCAAATATCCACCAACACTTTCCTTCCATCGTAGTAAATATCTTGGTAATAAAGAACAACACGTGTATGATTTTGTACCACCTCATAATAATAATAATTGAGGGGGTTGAGTTGAACATAAGGGTGTTGTTGTATGATTATATTTTGCAGCACCTAATAATAATAATAATGATAATGATAATAATAATGATAATGATAATAATAATAATAATAATAATAATAATAATAATAATGATAATGATAATGATAATAGTAATAATAATAATAATAATAATGATAATAATAATAATAATAATAATAATAATAATAATAATAATAATAATAATAATAATAATAATAATAATAATTGAGGGGGTTGAGTTGACGTAAAGTGTTGTTGTATGATTATATTTTGATATGCTACTGATTTATTTATTGCACGATGGAAGAAAAGTGTTAATGGTTATATTATGATTGTGGCTATGGAAATAATTATAATCATAAGTTTCATAGCATCGTAAAACAGAAAAACCAAAAATGTTTACTATTTGGAATTTGCCCCCCCCCCTCCTGGATATTGTAAAATGTGTGTGTGTGTGTGTTATTATTTGTGTGTGTGTTTGTGTGTGTGTGTGTGTGGATATTGCCTTCAACTGTACTAAACACTGTAATACCATCCCATTATGGAGATATTTTATTATTATTATTATTAGCATTATTATCATTATTATCATTATTATACTCTAAATACTAGCCTAAAATTATACAGTACAAGGCTAGAGATACGAGCCTATAAATATACGACATACAATAACAACAATTAACTAACTAACCAACATGTACTTTCCTTCTCGTCCCACAGAGGTATACGAATGAGAGGACAGATA
>JAWZYT010000372.1:12500-200000 GCA_034508575.1 Petrolisthes manimaculis
TTATTATTATTATTATTATTATTATTATTATTATTATTATTATTATTATTATTATTGTCTAGAATATTTTGGAGGAATCATTTGCTCCATATTTATTAAGGGGGTGTGGGAGTAGGGGACAGGCTTGGAGGGGTGCGGGATTAGGGGCTGTACATGAGGCTTGGAGTGGGAAGAAAGCCTGTCCCCAATTCCCTCACACCCCTAACCCCTCCAAGCCTGTCCCCAATTCCCTCACACCCCTAACCCCTCCAAGCCTGTCCCCTACTCTCCCCCCCCCCCTCTCTCTCTCTCTCTCTCTCTCTCTCTCTCTCTCTCTCTCTCTCTCTCTCTCTCTCTCTCTCTCTCTCTCTCTCAGCAAGGTATCTACAGTTTAAAAATAGCTCTCTAAAAGTGCTCTTCTCTCTCTCACCTCACTCTGTCCCTTCCATCCCTCCTTCTTTCCTCTCCTTTTCTCTCCTTCCTTCCATTCATCCATTCTTCTCTCACCTTCCATCCATCCTTCTCTTCTCATCCTTTTCTCTCCTTCCTTCCATTCATCCTTTCTTTCACATCATTCCCTCTATCATCATTCCTTTCTCCCCATTCTCTTCTTCTCCCCTTTCATTCATTCATCCTTTCTTCTCTCACCATTTTCTCTCCTTCCCTCCATCTATCCATCCTTTCTTCTATCACCATTCACACCTCCTTCTCTCCTCTCTTTCTTCCCTTCCTTCCTTCTACCCTATACCACTCACAACCTTTTCAATTTACGAGGTAATAATATAATTTTGATAGGCTACAATTAATAATGGTGTACAGTTGCCAAAAAAGGTATTGCGACAAATCTGGATGGAACTTTAACCCTAGTAATATCTCCAACTATTTGTAGGTAGGGTCTATAAGCATGTATAACAGAAGGAAATATACATATCCTTCTGTAATACATATAGCTTATAATCCCTACAAACAACTATGGACATTAATATATACAGTATAATGTTGAATCAATAGTTGTCACAATACATTTTTGACAACTGTACCTGCATGATGTTGCTGAGAATAATATAAGTTTGTAGGAATCCAGTTTTACCAGATTTACAATATATGAATTTAATATCCTCTTACCCTACCTTCCCACGACGACGACCACCACCACCACAAAATACTGACCCCCAAACACTCATGACCAACAAATCTTTTACTGTTTCTGTTTGTCTTTCGTCTCCAGATGCCCCGTAAAAAAGTTGGAAATTGGCACCAAACCTGGACGACAACAACAGGAAGGTTTAAGAGGCAAGCCAGCGAGGGACGGTGGGGAAGGAAGAGGAAAAGGAAGAGAAGTAAGAGGAGGAGAAGAAAGCAAAGAGTGGACGCAAGTACAGGAGGAAGATTGAGGAAAGAAATGATAACCAGGAAAATAGATGAAAGAGGAGAAGGAGGAGGAGAAAGACTAAAGAGAGAAATGATAACCAGGAAAATAGAAGAAAGAGGAGAAGGAGGAGGAGAAAGATTAAAGAAAGAAATGATAAACAGGAAAATAGAAGAAAGAGGAGAAGGAGGAGGAGAAAGATTAAAGAAAGAAATGAGATACAGAGGAAGAGGACAAGGAGAAGGAGGAGAAGGAAAATTAAGGAGAGAAATAAGAAACAGAAATAGAGAAAGAGGAGGAGGTGAAAGTAGTTTATCTCAAACGGTGTCCCTCATCTCTGTCTCCTCTCATCTTTCCCCCTCCACTATTTCCATTCCTAACTACTCCTCCTATTTCTCCACCTATTCCCCCAGTCTATCATCATCCTCTTCCTTCTCCAGTTCTTCCCATCCATCCACATTCATCCATTCTTCCTCGGCATCCACACACAACAACAACAACAACCACAAACCAGCAGTCCCACAGCAAACCATCGGCCAACCCAAACAAACCAAAAACTTCCCACCAGAGTCAACAACAAGGTATCCAAAGTTGGGAGGAGGAGGAGGAGAGGCTAGACCGACGACCCCCAGCCACCAAACAAAAAACAAAATAATATCACCACCCTCCCTCGTATTGGAAAAAAGATCACTCATAGCTATAGAGTCTGGAATCACTATACCTGTCTTTTCTCGAGTTGCTGATAAATCCCCAACAACACCACCACCAACATCAATACGTATGGAAGGATTATTCTCGGTGACTGGAAGTGGTTCTGGAAGTAGTTCTGGAAGGGGTTCTGGAAGGGGTTCTGGAAGTGTGTCCAAGCCATCCAGCCATGAGAGGCCACCAAGGGAAGCCAGAGACCCGTCGGTAATACAAAGGGAATTCCAGTTATCATACACACGTGACCCAGCATGGAACAAGAGGTCAGATGAAGATAAAGGTGACCAAATTGACCTTAGACCACCAGAAAGAAGAGGTGACCAGCGGGGCAGAACAGGTCGCAAGAGGTCAGATGAAGATAAAAGTGACCAAGATGACCTGAGACCACCAGAAAGTAAAGGTGACCTATTTGACCTAAGACCAGAAAGAAGAGGTGACCAAGTTGACCTGAGACCACCAGAAAGAAGAGATGACCTAATTGACCTAAGACCAGAAAGAAGAGATGACTTATTTGACCTGAGACCAGAAAGTAAAGGTGACCAAATTGACCTAAAACCAGAACAAAAATGGGGGATATTCAATCATAGGTCAGGCAGAATTCAGATCAATGCCATGACTGAACGTGAACGAAACACATCCTACCCATCAGACCCAAGAACCAATCAGAGACAAAAGACATTCTACCCATCAGACCCAAGAAACATTCAGAGACAAAAGAGGAGTATAACCAATCAGAGACAAAAGACATCCTACCCATCAGATCCCAGAACCAATCAGAGACAAAAGACATTCTACCCATCAGATCCAAGAAACATTCAGAGACATATGAAGAGTAGGACCAATCAGAAACACAAGACACCCAACCCATCAGATCCCAGAACCAATCAGAGACAAAAAACACTCAACCAATCAGATCCCAGAACCAATCAGAGACATATGAAGAGTAAGACCAATCAGAAACACAAGACACCCAACCAAGATACAAGAACCAATCAGAGACAAAAAACACCCAACCCATCAGATCCAAAAACCAATCAGAGACATATGAAGAGTAGGACCAATCAGAGACAAAAGACATCCTACCCATCAGATCCCAGAACCAATCAGAGACATGAGAGGATCAGAACCAAGCGATCAGGTGGAGTGTCAGGGAGTTGGATGGGTAGACCTGATGGGCGGAGGGGACTTTATCTGGCCACGCCCCTGGAACTCCTGCCGGGGGGGTCTGAGTGGCCGCCATTCAACCCAGACATACGAGTGAGCATACGAGTGGTGGAGGAAGAGAGGGAGAGGGAGAGGGAGAGAGAGAGGGAGAGAGAGAGGGAGAGAGAGAGGGAGAGAGAGAGGGGTAGGGAGAGTGAGAGAGAGAGGGAGGAGGGTAGGGACAGGAAGGATGAAAGAGAGAGGGAGTGGGAGGATGAGAGAGGAAGGGAGGAGGGTAGGGACAGAGAGTATGAGAGGGAGAGGGAGAGGGAAGAGGAGAGAAGAAGGGAGGAGGGTAGGGACAGAGAGTATGAGAGGGAGGATGGTAGGGAGAGGGAAGAGGAGAGGGAAGAGGAGAGAGAAGAGGAGAGGGAGGATGAGAGGGAGAGGGAATACGAAACACCCAGGAACTTTGACAAAAATTTCAATAACAACAACCCCTACAATCACAACAACAACAACAACAACAATGATGATGATGATGATGATGGTAATAGAGAATACATTATCATTGAAGAGGCAGATAACAGTCACCACCAACACCAACACCAACACCATCTACATAGAATACACTCCAACCACCACTACCACCATGACAAAACGTATGATGGTGTTGGGGATAGTAAACACGATAGCCACAGCCAGGAAGGAGGAGGTGCAGAAGTAGATGAACGTAGTGGTAGTAGTGGTGGTAGTAGTGGTGGTAGTAGTAGTGGTGGTAGTGGTGGTAGTGGTGTTGTGATTTTGGATGGAGATGGCGACGGCAGCACACAACATCATCACAACAACAACAACAACAACAACAACAACAACAACAACAACAACAAACACCACCAGAGATCGAAAGGTTAGCTGTGTGTGTTTTTTTTTTTTTTTTTTTTTTGTACAGTACCTAATTTTTTAAGTTAGTTATCCCAATTATCTTTTTCTCTCTGTCTCTGTCTGTCTGTCTGTCTATCTGTCTCTTTTGTCATCAGTATCTAATGGAGAGATTGAGAGAGAGAGAGAGAGAAAGAGAGAGAGAGAGAGAGGGGGGGGAGTCAAGACTGGGCAAAGAAATAAAGAAAAAAAACCAATAGTAGTAGTTGTAGTAGTAGTAGTAGTAGTAGTAGTAGTAGTAGTAGTAGTAGTCGTAGTAGTAGTCGTAGTAGTAATCATCATTATTATCTTTTTATGTTTTCAGAAGTTGTAGATAGTGATGGCGGGATAACCACCACCACCAACAACAACAACACAACAACCACTACCACCATTGTTAGAGTAGGGGACGAGGTGGAGGGAAGCCAGGAAGGAAGTGAGGAAGAGGAAGGAAGCGAGGAAGAGGAAGGAAGTGAGAGAAACGATGGGGACACAGACAAGAGGAGGAGAGACAAGAGTCGAAACAGGAGGAGGAGGAAGGAGAAGAAGAGAAGACAGAGGAAGAGAAAGCTGAGGATGATGAGGAGGAAGAAAAGGAAACAGAAGAGAAGAAAGGAGAGCAAAGAGGGAGACACATCAACTCTACATCAACAACAACACACAGACGAGGGAAGCGAAAAAATAGTCAATAATAATAATAATAATAATAATAATAATAATAATAATAATAATAATAATAATAATAATAATAATAATAATAATAATACGACAATTATCCCAAACGCGACAACAACAACACAGAACAACACTGCAAAAGTAAGGCCCCAAATTGCTGAGCTGGCAGATGCACTAGAAAATATCCTAAACCACAACCACAGTCACAGCCACAGTCACACACACGAAGGTAAGTAAGTAAGTAAATAAATAAGTAAGTAGGTAAGTAAGTAAGTAAGTACAACAGTTGCCAAAAGAGGAATTGCGACAACTATTGATAGAACATTAAATATATCAATACCCATAGTTGTTTGTAGGAATCATAAGTATGTAAATACAGAAGGATATGTATATTTCCTTCTGTTATTCATGCTTATAGTCACTACAAATAGTTGTGGATATTACTCTGGTTAAAGTTTCATCAAGATTTGTCGCAAATCCTCTTTTGGCAACTGTACGTTCTATTGGCCATAAGAATTTGTACACATCAAATTCATCCAATAATTCACTCATGAGTCCTATACACAGTTCAGTTTATTTATTTATTTTGTTAGGGTGCTTGCAAACCAAAACAAAACAAACCAACCACTGTGGAATCGTCACTATGTCACAAAACAACATCAGATCCCCTATAAGAGTACCGTTGTGGGCTTCTGTTTGTGTTATGGTATAGTTTGGAGGAGTTAGTAGCATAGCCATTCAATTTGTCAACATGAAAATTTCCCCTCAAGTTAGCAAGCCATTCATTCAGTCAGTCAGTCAATCGATCAGTCAACCAGTCATACAGTCAATCAGTCAACCAAATAACCAATCAATCAACCAACAAATCGACCAGTCAGTCAATCAACCAAATCACCAATCAACCAACCAACCAACTAACCAACCAACCAACTAACTAATGAACATATCCCTCTGCCCTCTCTCTCTCCCTGGTTATAGAGAAGGATGCGTGTGTGGTGTGGAGAAAGTGTGAAGCAGAGAAGACACTGCAAAGTCTATCTCATCTACCCTCCCTACCCACCTGTCCTTGTCTGTTCCCTGCCAGGCTGCCCTACACACCCTCCCTTCATGACCCCATCAGAAAGGCTCCATATAGGTGGGTTGTTATTCTGCATGTCTCTCTCTCTTTCTCTCTCTCTCTCTCTCTCTGCTCCACGACATGTCCTTGGATTTTCTCTCTCTCTGGATCTCCCCTCGCGTAATAAAGGAAGCAAAAAGCGAAATAGTAAAACCTCTGACCCTGCTATTTAATTATTCTTTACACACTGGAACAATACCTGACGAATGGAAGCTCGCTAATGAAACACCATTATTTAAAAAAGGCAGCAAATCTTTACCTAGTAACTATCGCCCTATCAGCCTAACCTCAGTAGTATGCAAAATGTTAGAAACAATCATATGAAATAAACTTACAAATCACTTAGAGGAAAACAACTTACTCAGAGACACTCAACACGGTTTTCGCTATAAACGCTCTTGCCTAACGAACCTATTAGATTTTTTAAACGACATTTTTAACGAATATGATAAGAGTAAAGCAGTAGACATAATTTATCTAGATTTCCAAAAAGCCTTTGACAAAGTTCCCCATAAACGCTTAATAACTAAATTAAAATCACACAGAATCCAAGGTGATACCATAAGATGGATAGAAAACTGGCTAAGAAACCGTAAACCACGCGTCGTAATAAATGGAAAATCATTTAATTGGACTGGCGTTATGAGCGGAGTGCCACAAGGGTCAGTTTTAGGGCCAATCCTATTCCTAGTTTACATAAACGACATAGATGAAGGTCTCTCATGCATAATATCTAAGTTTGCCAATAACACTAAAATTGCAAATATAGTACTCACTAACGCACAAACTAAAGAAATGCAAGATAATCTCGATAAATTGTCAAATTGGGGGAAAATTTGGCAAATGTCCTTCAATGCAGATAAATGTAAAGTGCTCCACATCGGACATCATAACATAACAGCAAACTACACGTTAAACGGTAATCAACTTAAAATCGTGGATCAAGAAACAGACTTAGAGGTAAAAATATCAAGTAACCTAAAACCCAGTCAGCAGTGTATGGAAATAATTAAGAAAGCAAATAAAACTATCGGCTTTATTGGCAGAGCATTCGAGTATAAGTCTAAAGACACAATCCTCACTTTATATAATTCCTTGGTCCGTCCCCTTATGGAATATTGTGTCCAAGCCTGGAGCCCGTACTACCAGAAAAATATAGCAAAATTGGAATGAGTCCAACGTAGAGTTAATAAAATGATACCAAGTCTAAGAAACAAAACGTATGAGAAGCGGCTAAATGAATTGAATCTATTCCCATTAGCACAACGTAGATTGAGAGGCGACTTTATCCAGGTATTCAAACTAATCAAAGGCATAGATAGTATGGACTGCAACAAATATTTCAATATCAATCAATGAAACTACACGAGAGGTAACGGCTGCAAAATCATAGGTAAATCTTTAAATTCACACGAATCCAAGAATTTCATTTTTAACCGAGTCGTCAACTTATGGAATGGGCTTCCCCGTAACGTAATAGACTGTAATACCGTAGACAGCTTCAAACGTTGCTTAGATAAACACCTTGCGTCTAATCCCCGACTTTCAATGTTTACTAATTAATAATTTTTGCCCATTACAGGTGGCAAGTTAGCCAAATTTCAACTACTTTCTATCTTTCCTATAAAATTTCCTTGTGGAGTTTTCTCTACCAACTCCACAAGGCTGACTCCTAACTTTATTTCCAGTACGGCTCAGGCCGGAGGGAGTGGAGGGTGGGGAGAGAGCCTTCTACTTTGCTATCCTTATCTACGACTATCACTGGGGAGAAATTCTTTCTCCACCAGTAACCTTCTAATCAGATCACCCCGTGTGGACCGTAAGGTCTGTTGTGGTCTGTGATTCTATGTAACTCTCTCTCTCTCTCTCTCTCTCTCTCTCTCTCTCTCTCTCTCTCTCTCTCTCTCTCTCTCTCTTTCCTCTCCTCGACATGTCCTTGAACTCTCTCTCTCTCTCCTTTGTTATTATCTATGCCATTATCGAAAGTTTATCACATTTCCTTTCTCTCCTTTGCAATTCTCTTGTGCCATTATCGTAACTCTCTCTCTCTCTCTCAAAACACCATACCGTCTCCCTCTCACACACATACAACAAACACCATATGCTCTCTCTCTCTCTCTCTCTCTCATTATTCATTAATTGTGTAAAGTATCATAAAGCCCCCTCACTGCCAACACACACACACACACACACACACACATAATATTTTTTCTTGATGATGTTGATGTGTTTACTCCTTGGTACAGATGGGTAGTGATGGGAGGCAGTGAGAGAATTGACGTATACCACAGAGGAGCACACACATGTATTCGTTCCATGGCTACACCTCTCTCCTTCGCTGCCCAGACGTGTTGTTACGACAGGTATGTACAGTTGGACACATGAATGGGTGCATGGTACAGCCCAGGTGAAAGATACCGGTACTTGTCCCATTTGAGTAACCAGTGTCTATTATCAGGTACTTGTTTATTATTACATGACTGTTTCCCCAATACTGACTTCTGCCCCTGATGTCTCCTATTTGGCACTAAGGAACACACACACACACTCAATACTGACTTCTTAGAACCGAAGGATCGGAGAATGCTAGGGTTAGCTAGACTGGAAAATGTGAGGTTAGGACCGGAGGATGCTAGGTTAGGACCGGAGGATGCTAGGTTGAGACCGGAGGATGCTAGGTTGGGACCGGAGGATGCTAGGTTGGGACCGGAAGATGCTAGGTTGAGACCGGAGGATGCTAGGTTGGGACCGGAGGATGCTAGGTTGGGACCGGAAGATGCTAGGTTGGGACCGGAAGATGCTAGGTTAGGACCGGAGGATGCTAGGTTGGGACCGGAGGATGCTAGGTTGGGACCGGAGGATGCCAGGGTTAGGTCTAGGTTCGGTTGGTTCGACTGTCTTTAATTTAAAATATCAAGTAGATTTTGGGGTATTTTTGTAGTGCCAAAACTTGGCTCGTATTTTCAATTTTTCGACATTTAGCCCTGTTGAAAATTGAAAAACCCGAGCCAACTTTTGCCGAAAGTTGGCTCCGATTTTCAATTTTTCGACATTTATGCAGGTTAACAAACTATTATAAAACCAAAATAAGCTAATTTACTTGTTTTCCCATCACCCAAAACCCCCGATTCCCAGTGCTCTACCCCAAGATTGAAGGGGTTAGGGAATATGTATAAACCAAGTGGTTTCCTATCAATATTATGGTCACTAATGAATAGAACAAGCAAAAATAGCCAGGAACAATAAAAAAACACACAAAAAAAACACATGTGCAGCTATTATGGAGAATTACCCAGTAGTGTTAACGCCTAACAATATTACATTACAAGAAATAAAATAAAAAACATTGTGGGTATTAGACATCGTTACATCACCAGTAAACATTAATAAGGTATGTACAGTATTGAAAGAATTACCGTTTTGTAACAAGTGTTGCCAGATCCGGCTAGGTCTCAGTTAGTATTTTGCCCCGGTCAATTCCTCCTGTACTTTACCACGGTTATTTCCCGTTAGTTTACCCAGGTTAGGTTCCGGTAGTTTTTTCAATATTTACCATTAACAATACTTTGTGGAATAATTTTCTTACCTGTGTTGGTGTGTTCAGTTCCTTTGTTGTTACTTGATCGAGGGTCGCATTCCATTTGATTTTTCCTTTGATAATGTTAATATTCCGATCACTATTTTTATTTTCCTTCGTTTTTAAACCTTGGGTAGTAATGGGTTTATCACACACACACACACACACACGTATTTCCTCCGTTTTCCGTCCATCATCCTCTGATTTAGCCTCGCTTAGCTTCCTCGTTGTCTTGTACAGTACACCTCTAATTAATTAAAACGGGGGTTGGAGGACGTAGGAAGCCTTAAGATTGGCCACAGGACGGAGGAAAATTTTCACTATACATCCCTGCACACTTGTGATACGTGATTTCTGACCAGATACGAACGGCAGGCACCACACACAAGCTGCATTCGAACTCAGCCTATATAGGTGTACTGAGTGGGGAAATGAACAACACCAAACCCCTCACTTAACGACAGACGAAAACTCCACAAAATGCACGCACACAAAACACCTCCGTGTCCGACAACTTTCAAAATACAACTAAAACCGTGAATGTAGACTCTTCTCTTTACCTTAATTGGGCTATATAGTCCTGCTGCAACACATTGGAATGAAACGGCTTCGAAAACTAATGCGAGACCATGGCTGTTGGTCCCTGTAATATTGGTTCATGTGATTCTCTCAAATGGATCATTTTCACTCACTTTATGGAGGACAACTGATCGTGACTTTACATTCAGTTCATTGGTTTTTCATCATTACCTGTCTGTGTGTCAAATTATCATAAGTATATAATAATCGCGTATACGAGGAATCGCAATGAGAGACTATAATATTGTCTTTATACATAAACACGTAACTGTATTGTCACATTTTATTACATCTTAAAGATAGCTGGCAGTAGTTTTCTAATACAAAGATTATCACGGTACTATAATATATCAGTACTTGTTATTGTAGAAGTGTTTGGTACACTCGTGATACATAATTTCTGACCAGAGTGTGAGGAGCAGAAAGCTTCGAATCGCCTGGTATTTGTTCATTTTCCTACTCAATACACATAATTATAGAGGCTGAGTTTGAATGCAGGGTATATAATGTGTGTGTGTGTGGTGAGGCTGGTGCCTGTCGTTCGTCTCTGGTCACTGTGGTCAGGGATTACGTATCAAGAGTGTACAGGTGTGCAGGCTACTCTATACTCTATAGGCACCAACTGATCCCTCACACAACCACATCTTTTCCTCAAACGTACGATTATGAGTGGGATCTTGCTACTCGTGATTTTGGGAACCATTCTGTTTACGTGAGAGCCCAAGGTAAAGATACTGTAGCTATATTTACCCTGTGTGAGTCACTCCAAAGCCTGCCATCAACATTGGAAATGCGCATTTTTAAAAATGCCTCGTGTGAACATTACTGAACAGCACCTAACCGTAGTCTATAGATCCCCTCTAGTTTTTTTTTTTATTTATACACAACCCCATAATATTAACAACAACAAAAGTGTGACCTTTGACTACGAAAACATATATACAACAACAAGTAACAAGTATATGGGCTCTGAATGGGACTATAGGTAGGAGTATTTCAACTTGGCAGATCACGTACAGCATCAACACTTGTCAACAACTAGCTACTACTCAAATATTAAAACAGTAAATGGTTGTGTGTTTTATTTTTACAGATGGCGTCAACTCATTACCCGAGGTAGTGGTGCTGGGAGTCCTGCCCTTGTGTCACCTCAAGTCCATCCACGCTTACATTGGCAGGTGGACATTCTACCTTGGCTTGCTTGTAGGGGTAACTTCCTCAGGTATGATACACACTAGGTAGGCTATATGTTGACAGAGTGTTAGGTATGCAGTGTTTGTGTGGTGGTGGAGGGGGTACATTTACAGGTAGAGTTAGGGATGCAGAATTTGTGTGTTGGGGAGGGTAAGTTGAGAGGTAGTAGGGCAAAGTTTGTGTGAGGGGGGGGGGGGGGGAGGAAGAGGTAAGTTGACAGGCAGTAAGGTTTGTAGAGTTTTGGTATATGTGTGTGTAAGGAAGAATTGAAGGGTCATTGTAGCATTGACGATAAGTTAAGGATTGTGCATGAACAGCCATGATAGTGGTAGATCAGGGTCCAAGGAATGTTGGAGAGCAACTAAACAGAGTTCCATCAAGTGAATTTTTCAACCATTCTCAACATTGAGAGAGGTTTAGAAGACTCACTTTTTGAACTCTGTTCAGTTGCGCTGCAACACATCTTGGACCCTGATCCACCACTATCACCCATGGCTGTACTAGACTTCTGCAGTATTAAACAACCATAAAAAAAAAAGTTCAAATTACATCTACACAGTTTTTTCTATAATAGCTGAAAGGTTTACGTCTGCAGTGAAATGTAAAAGACTTTCCTTTATACCTGTTTCTTCTAGTTTAGTGTATATGCTAACAATAACAAACCTAAGAATGCTCTACTAATTATTGCTGTTATACACTTATTACTTGACAACTGTATAATATATAGCCTTCGATCTCCCTCCTTCAGATACCAGGCAGTACGTCCACCTAACAATGAGCAGGAGTGTCCCACCAACCCTGACCTACACACCTACCGTACACAGGTCTTCCTTGCTACTGACTACTGATAACTTGACCCACACACAAAAAAAGAAGATTTAGTAATTAGCGTGTTGGACGAGTGTGCTAACTAACCATTACACCATCAGCAACCCCCTCCTCTCACTCAATGAAGGAAAAGGAGGAGGAAGGTAAACAGTACAATGGAGAAATATGAAGAAGGAAAACAACAGAATGGAGAAATATAAAGAAGGAAGACAATAGAATGACTGAGAAGACGACAGGAGAGGAAGGGATTGATGATTGAAAGAGAAGTGAGGATTATAAGATATTTACAGTACATAATTTATTAATGTTTATTCTAGTGCCAATTAATTAAGCAATCTAGCTGTGTCCATAGATAATTAAGTGAGGTAGGCTAATGTATGTATGTATGTATATGTGTGATATTGTTAATCTGTCTACGTTTATATTATAAGTATAGAACACTAGTTAGTTGGTGTCAACTTTTGTAAATACTGTAGTTTGCTTATTAGTGTTCTCATCAAGTCTACTGGACCAGAAATTAGGAGACAGAACATAATAATAATCTTTTCAATTCTTTGTGTTGGTAAGTCTGGAGCAACCGATTCCTTCAAATTATTCCAAGCAACAGAACACTATTATTTTTGTTCTTCTGGTCCTGTTTCCTGGCATACTTTGGAGGAATCAAGGCATTCCAATGTACCAAAAAAGAATTACCACCTTAAAGACCCTAGCTAGCTGTGATTGTGTATGAGAATTTGTGGCTTCTGATTCCTCCTGACCATGCCACCAAACAAGCTCCTTCCATATAGGTGTGTGTGTGTGTGTGTGTTGTTTCATGGCAATATTTGAAGGACTCATTTACCTACAATTTTCTAACTACATCACAGGGTCCCTTATATCCTCCAATTCTCATACATGATCACAGGGTCCTTAACTTAATTATGGGGGAAAGTTCAGTGTTGGTGGATCTGGAGCAAATGATTCCTCCAAACTATTCCAAATGACAGACAAAACACCATTAATTGTGTTCATCTGGTCATGTTTCCTGGCATACATACTGTACATACTTTGGAGGAATCAAGGCACTCCAATACAACAGAACACCATTAATTTTTATTCATTGCTATAGTAACACCATTAATTTTTATTCATTGCAACGGTAACATCATTAATTTTGTTCTTCATTTGGTCCTGTTGTTTTCTGGCATACAGTACATACTTTGGAGGAATCAAGGCACTCCAATGTAACAAAAAAAAAGTGAATTACCACCTTTAAAAAATATACTGTAGCACCACCACTCATCATTTCATTATCATCATTATCATCATCATCACAGGAAAGAACTCTCATGTCATTCATCATTTTGTTTACCATCATCAGATAATAATTGTATCGGGAGAGACAAGGAGTACTGTAGACCCTAGAATAAATATACAAGGATTAATACTTATATCCACACAACACTTTATTTTACATTCAGTCCCTCATTGAAGACTATGTGTGTGTGTTTTCCCAGGCTTCTGTTATACATTACCATACAGACTACTGTAAGCTATTTACTGAGTGTGTGTTAAATGGATAGTATGTGTGTGTGTGTGTGTGTGTATGTGTATGTGTATGTTATTCATTACCATACAGACTAAGTTATTTACTAAGCCTATGTTAAATGGATAGTGTGTGTGTGTGTGTAATAGATAGTGGTATTTTTTATCACCTTATATTGAGGGTTCTACTGTTTCCAGGTTTAGTCCAAATCTACATAATAAACTGTCCAGGTTATGTGTCCAAATAAATAAATATGTGAATAAATAAATGACTAAAAAATACAAGATGCTTATAATTCTTTAGATATATATTTATTTTATTTTCCCCGAATATTTACCGGTATTCCCGAACACTTACAATCGCTATTTAACATAAATATTACAAATAATTGTCTGTTAAAATTATGAAAAACCATGATGCGGCCCAGATCTCTCTCGCTCTCTTTCTCTCTCTCACACACGCACACACCAATCCCATAACTTCCCTGACAGAATTATATGTACTGTATATTTATTAATCTCTCCAATAAATACCTGTTTACTTAGTACTGTTGGTTATACAGTAGTCAGCTCGTGGATAAAAGATGTTGTCGTACACTCGCAATCCAAAATTTGTATCCAGGTCTTTTGGGGGGGGGGGGGAGTAAGGGGACAGGCTTGGGGGAGGGTTAGTGGGTGCAGGAATAGGGGACAGATAGGCTTTCTACCCCCTTCCCAAGCCTGTCCCCCTATTCTCGCACCCCCCTATCCTCCCAAAGCCTGTCCCCTACTCCCACACTCCCCTAACCCCCCACAAAGCTTGTCCCCTATTCATGCACCCTCCTAACCCCTCCCCAAAGCCTGTCCCATATTCCCACACACCCCTAAACTCCCCTAAGCCTGTCCTCTACCCCCACACCCCCTTAATACTCGATCACCTAGGATATTCAAAGCAAGACCGTATACATATTTTGGAGTGTGAGTGTACAATATAAAACTTCCATATACACACACAGTACTAAGTTCTATAAAGGCAATAAAATACAATACAGTATTACTCTATCAATAATTTATTTTTGCATGCACACCACCAATCACACACACACACATACAGTACATAGTCTTTATAAACTAGAGATAAAAACACTAATACTTAACAAATAATCCCGTGTTTCAGCGTTTATGGACAAAGATTATAATAAAAACACTAACACTAACAAATAATCATGTGTTTCAGTGTTTATGGACAGGCTTGGGGGGACTGGGGGTTGCAGAAATAGGGGGACAGGCTTGGGGTGGGTAGATTTTTCCCCCCTTCACTTTACTTTATTTTCCGTACACTTTACGTTTATTATTGTTATTATCCCCTGAGCTTTATTCATTCAATCATTCACCCACTCTGCCAGCTAATATTTTTTTAAGACTTCCCACTACCTGTTCTGTGCTCCCGAACGCATTTAGTGGAACAGAACTTGTAGTCGTTGTAGTGGAAGGGGTCGAGGGTGGAGATGTCACAGCCACATTGGAAGCAGCGGCAGGTGGAGGAGTAGGAGGTGGAGGTGGAGGATGTTGTGGTGGAGGTGGTGGCGGGGGTGTCGGCTCCACTCTGTTGCATGCGTCGCTCGGCTGCCAACGCTCTCTGTGTGTTGGGGAGAAGTGAAAGAATATGAGTGGGTGGAAAAGGAGGCAGAGGGGTTGAAAAAATAATATGAGTGAAAGAAATGATTGAGTGGAAAAGGAAGAAGAAGGGATGAAAAATAATATGAGTCGATGTACAGTACTGAGTGAATGTAAAAGGAAAAAGAGTGGATGGAAAAATAATATGAGTGGTTGTAAAAGGAGGAAAAGAGGAGGAAAAAATAATATGTGTACAGTACATAAAAAATGAAGAAGAGAGGATGAAAAAATAAATGAGTTGATGTAAAAAGGAGGACGAGGAGCTGAAAAAAAAAAAATATTAAGTGAATATAATAGATAAAAAAGGGGAATACAGAATAATACAGTATGAATAAAAGGAAGTCAATAAGGATGGAAAATGTATGTATGAATGAATGATATTGTACTTATATTGCTTGTAAGAATCAATACTGTAAAATAAATACAGCATGTGGAAATATATGAAAGTAAGTAGATTAGTGAGAACACATTCATAGGACTCTGACCTTTACCACTTATTAAGGCACTTTTCCCTTATTTATTTCCTACTGCACTCAAACAGTATCAAAACAATACCACTTGTATTGTCTATGGAGTCATCGTACTGTTACCACTCCATCGTCAACATCACGGTCATTCTTGCTTATGATGATAGCAAGTCTCATAACATCAGTCACTGCCATAGGAGGTATCTTAAGTATTACCAGATGAGGTTAGGAGGTTAATTAAGTATTACCAGATATTGCCATAGGTTGGTCTGGTATTATGTTCACTGTTACCATCCACAGCAGCAAAGTGGTGGTATAATTTTACTACTCTTGATTGATAGGGAGGTGTGTGTGTGATTCACTCTCCTCATTTGATGTACAGTACAAGTTTTAGGTGTGTGTGTTTTGGTCTACTCCTGTTTGTTGTCAGAGATTTATACCTTCTCAATGCTTTAATATTCTATACTTAGCTATAAATTTGACACACTATCTCATACTGAGTGCTATTGGTCAGGGTTAAGTTCCACATAAGGTGCCCAATTTAATGTCAATAGAAATTAGAGGTGAAATTCTGTTGTTGGTAAATTGGAAGGTCTGTGATTATCTCCAAACTGTGCCATGAAACAGATCCCCTTTTACTAACACTGAGGTCATTTGTTTCTAGAGATAGTTTGGAGGAATTGGTATCCCACGGAATTTACCCTTGCTTGCCATATCTAGGAGGCCGGGAAGGCCTGGGCTAGGCAAGGGGTAGGTTCTATGGCAATCTAGCTGTGCTGGTTCCACAACCAATAAATACAAATGCACTCTTATTGCCCATCAGGTCAATTTTAATTCTTCCATTATTTTACCTTTATCAATCATCATCACTATACATCCCTTCCTCTTCATATTCTGCATCAGTATTTATTTCTTCTTCCTCATATTCCTCCATCCCTGCCTGCTCATTATATTCATCAAAAATACCCTATATTACTTCCTCCAGCTCCTCTTCAATTCCTGCTCTCAAATATCTGCCCACAATGAACCAAACAACACTTGCAATAATGATCACCACTAGTAATATCAACATCAGTACTGTAAATATCTAACGTATCATTGCCTTCTCTCTGTCAGTAAGTGAAAGGAATCGCTTCCTCTCTTGCTCCTCCTCCAACTTCCTCTCCTCCTCTTCTTTCTCCTTCTTCTTTCTGTCCTTCTTACGTGTGTTCTTGGCAAGTTTCTGAGCCTTGCGTTTGGCTGCCTCGTCCTCCTCCATGGCCTGGGTTAGTGGGCCTGGTATATTGGCCTGTGGGAAGGGTATATACAATCAGTTTCATCTGTACAGTCTATTGCCAATGTACAGTCATGGTCAATAATAATAATTCACATATGGGTATCTTAAACATTTACTGTCTAATGTTTTCACATTCATATATTATGATGTTCTTGATTTAAGTAGTGCGTAGCTGCTTGTATTAAATTAAAAGATGGCAGTTAACCTAGTTATTGGAATGTTTATCATCTATGGAACAGAAGGAAGCTGTCAAACTCTTATGTGAGTTACCCCTATATGGCTATATGGATGATTATATTTGACCGAGACAGTACATACAATCAGTTTCATCTGTCCACAATCAGTTTCGTCTGTCCAGTCTATTACCTACCGGTATGTACAGTTGGCCCATGATATATGATGAATGAATTTAGCACTACTATCCTTTTTAACAAAAGTTCAGTAAATCATTTAATGACTGTAGTTTGTATGATAATCAATAACAAAAGCCTACAAAAACATTTGGTTGTCTTTAATGAGGGACTGAATATAAAATGAAGAAGTGTGTAATGAATAACAGAAGTCTAGGAAAACATTTGGTGGTCTTCAATGGACTGAGTGTAAAATGAAGTGGTAGAAACAAATATTTATTAATAGTTTACTCACCAAATTCATTAAAAATAATTCACCCAGAAGTCATTTATTCACACGGCTAATATTTTTTCATTTGCGAGCTTACAAACCAATACCAACCCCCTTGGAATCGACCCTACATCAACACAGGGTCCCATAAATAAATGTGTTACTTTGTCATACTGGAATCAGTCTGTGGAATCGACCCTAAATAAATATCTCACCTTGTCGTACTGGTATCGGTCTGGGAAGTGGGCCATGAAGCGCCTGAAGACATTACGTGTGTCCTTGTCGTGTGAGTCTTGGTAGGGAGTCTTGCCATCCTGGTCGCTGATGCTGGGGTCACAGTCATTCTCCAGCAGCCATCTGGGGGAAGCATGTATACAAGTCGATATATGTTTTAATACTGTATAATAATAATAATATTAATAATAATAATAATCTGGTTATTTGTTTAATGGTAGAGAGGGGGAATGTATAGAAATGAACATAAGTTTTAATACTGTATACATATAGATAATAGAGATGGGGAATGTATAGAAGTTGACATAAGTTTTAATACTGTATACATATATATAGATGGCAAAGAGGGGGGATGTACAGCCACGGGTGATAGTGGTGGACCAGGGTACAAGGAGTGTTGGAGAGCAACTGAACAGAGTTAGAAAAAGTTAGTCTTCTAAACCTCTCTCAACGTTGAGAATTATTTAGAAAATTCACTTGTTTGAACTCTGTTCAGTTGCTCTCAAACACTCCTTGGACCCTGGTCCACCACTATCACCCGTGGCTGTACAGTCACGAGCACTAATAAGTATACAGCTTTGGTTGAAGCTTTGAACAGTCTAATTCATCTTGTATTGTGAGCCTACTACATGTATAAACAAATAATAAAATTAATAAATAGGTTATCACCTATAAATGAAATCAACACAGCAACACCCACCTGACAGTTTTGAGTTGTGCTTTCTCAGCAGCAATGTGTAGCATTGTACGTTCCTTCTTACCAAACTTTACTTGGTTCAATTCTATTCCGACGGCAGCGATGGATGACAAGAGTTCAGCCGACAGTGATGATCCACTTACTGAGGAAACAAAACACACTCTTACTTACTTACTGTTACTTAACTCTTACTTACCAATACAGTACTTAATTTACTTATATCCACTTGCTGAGGAAACAACACACTCTTACTTACTTAACTTAATATTACTTAAGGTTACTGTACAGCCACAATCAAATATCCACCAACACTTTCCTTCAATCGTGCAAATAAATCTGTATCATATCAAAATATAATCATACAACAACAACACCTTACATCAACTCAACCCCCTCAATTATTATTATTATGAGGTGCTGCAAAATCATACATTATTTTACCAAGATATTTACTATGATGGAAGGAAAGTGTTGGTGGATATTTGATTGTGACTGTACAATTGAACACAGTAATGGGTGGTACAACCCAGGTGAAAGATACTTGTCCCATTTGAGTAACCAGTGTCTATTATCAGGTACTTGCTTTTTATTACCATCCTCAATACCGACTTCTGCTCCTGATGTCTCCTATTTGGCACTAAGGAACACACACACACACACCATCCTCAATACTGACTTCTGCTCCTGATATCTCCCATTTGGCACTAAGGAACACACACACACACACCATCCTCAATACTGACTTCTGCCCCTGATGTCTCCTATTTGGCACTAAAGAACTTGATATTGGTAGAAATTGACCATCTTTCACTTGGGCTGTACCACCCAATTCATGTGTCCAACTGTACATAATATTACATAATTATTACCAGTTATATAATGTTATATGGAAATACTTACCATCTGTTTCATCACCTCCATCACGGGCTATTCTAAGCATCAGTTGTAGGCGCTTCACATCACCACAGCTACAGGCTTTATGTAGCGAGTCCCACACACGAGTTTTGTCAGGAGAACCTACAGAATAATAATATAGGCTATAATAGAATGAAAGTGAAAAGGTTAACATTACATAGAAATACCTTGTTGTTATAGAGTAGGATGAAGATGCAAAGGTTAACATTACAGAACTACCCTTGTTGTTTCTTACAATATATAGTATGTAGGATGAAAGTGAGAAGGTTAACATTATAGAAATACCTTGTTGTTATAGAGTAGGATAAAGGCGAGATGGTTAACATTACAGAAATACTGTACTCTTGTTGTTTCCTACTGGTATTATGGGTGTGTAATGAAATAATCTGGTCCTGTTTTCTAGCATAGTTTGAAGGAATCAATGCGCTCCAATGCATCAAAAAGTGTCCTATGCCTTTAACAGCTACACACTTACTCAAAATAATGAAATATATCACAAACCTATATGATAATTATAACACACGTTACCAGCTAAACTTTACATTTGGTATGAATGGACTCACCAGTATGAAGTTTGTTTTTTCTTTTCTTGCCTTTTCTCTTCTTTCTATTTCCTTCTCTGTCTTTCCTTTCATTATCCATCCAATCCTCCACACCTCCTTTATCAAGCATTCCTTCTTGTTTGTGTTGTCTTTCATCCTCTTGACTTTCCTCTTCTTCCGTTATATCGCTTCCGTTGCCCAGGACACAATCGGGACCTCCTCCAATCGCCTCCAAGCCGATCGTCGCAAACTCCATCGACAGTTCCACCTCACCCTCGGACTCCACTTCATCCTCATCCTCATCGTCCGACCACCCTTTTTTTTTTCTCTCTGTCTTTAGTTTCCGTTGTGTCTTTGAGGCTTTGGGCAGCTTAGGTTTGATTGTCTTTTTGGATTCCTGTGATGCGCGAACCATTTCTCCAAACTCCTCCTCAGTGCCTGGTTAGGTTAGGTTAGATTAGGTTAGGTTAAATTAAGTTAAGTTAGGTTACGGTAAGTTAAGGTAGGGTAGGTTATGTTAGGTTACGGTAAGTTAAGGTAGGGTAGGTGATTGTTAGGTTTGGTTAGGTTAGATTAAGTAAGGTTAGGTTAGATTAGGTTTGGTTAGGTTAGATTAAGTAAGGTTAGGTTAGATTAAGTTAGATTAAGTTTAGTTAGGTTAGGTTAGGTTAGGTTAGATTAGGTTTGGTTAGGTTAGATTAAGTTAGATTAAGTAAGGTTAGGTTAGATTAGGTTAGATTAAGTTTAGTTAGGTTAGGTTTGGTTAGATTAGATTAAGTTTGGTTAGGTTAGGTTTGATTATATTTGATTAAGTTAAGTTAGGTTACATGAAGTTAGGTTAGGTTAATATTGGTAGAGTTATATATAAAATACATCAACAACATCATCATCATCATCATATCCCATTTCCCTTTTTTCACATACAGTACATTTATGCACATACAAATAGCGAAAGGAAAATACAGTAAGTCCGTTTAGGTCACGTATGATTAGGTGTAAGTGCATAACATCCACCAAAAAAGTTGCATGTTGACACTGCTTTTGTTGGTGACTTAACTAACCATGAATCAAGACTTCTGACAGTGCATAACATCTACTAAAAAATATGTTGACACCGCTTTAGTTGGTGACTTTACTAACCATGAATCAAGACCTCTGACAGTGCAGCATGAACCCTCTGCACCTCGGCAAACTTGGGTCGGCGCGTGGTGAAGGGAACGTTGCGTATGCGATCGTCCGAGGTGCTGAGGATGGGGTTTTTGCCGCTGAAGAGAGCTGACTGGCTGCTGTGTCTGGTGTGACAGAAGATGAGGTTGCACGAGTTCAGTTTGGGGCGCCAACTCTCGAGAAGTTCCTGTATGTGCTGGTGGTGTTGGTGGGAAAAGATAGAGAGAACAGGAGTTTTAATTAAGTGTACAGTTGGCCTTCAATATAAAATAGTTGAATTTAGTACATTTTATTCTCTTAACACACACCCAGTATATCAATTGGTCTCCTCATTTCCCCTCCCACTCTCCCTCCTCATTTCCCCCTCCCACCCTTCCTCCTCATATCTCCCCACACCCTCCCTCCTCACTTCTCCACCCTTCCCCTCCCATCCTCCCAATTCCCACACCCTCCCTCATCATATCTCCCCACACCACACACCACCTACTACTCACCTTTTTTTTTTATATGATCCGACACTGGACATAGGCTTCATGAAGCCCGTTACCATGGCCCAGGTCAACTGCTGCTCACACACAAACACATAACGACTTCCGAACTGGTACCCAGCCACAGAGAGAGGGAAGTGAGGGTTATTCCCAAATACTGCAGCTGTTATGGTACCAGTGAGGGTGTTTTACGACGTTCGGTAGCCTTATACTGTAGTTAGTGCCTGACACTCAAATCAGAAGAGTAAATATTCTCAGTCCCTCACCTGAGAGGATCGATCTCCCGATCTCTAGGTTTTGAGTCCAGAACACTAACCACTTGGCATCCTCCCTCCTCATATCTCCCCACACCCTTCCTCTTCATTTCCCCCTATTCCCTCCCATCTTCCTTACTCATTCCCCCTCCCACAAACACACTCCTCATTTCCCCTTCCACCTCATTTCCCCACATACTCACCTGGCGTTGTGACTGTTCATTGTATCGTCTGAGAGAGGAGCCACTGGAGCGTGGATGTGAGGTGGCACTCTGGTTGTCTCGATGGGACTGACTTCCTCCCTGTCCGGCCCTCACTGTGTAATTGTGGAAGGTCTTGTGTACGTCAACCTCCTCCCCTGAAAAACATATATATATAAATTTCTTAAAGGTGTGTGGGAATAGGGGGAAAGGCTTTTGTGTGTGTGTGTGTGTGTGTGTGTGTGTAATTGTGGAAGGTCTTGTGTACATCAATTTCCTTCCCTGAAAAAAAAAAATATATAAATTTCTTAAGGGTGTGTGGGAATAAGGGGAAAGGCTTGTAGTGTGGCGGTTTAGGGGTGTGTGGGAGTAGGGGACAGGCTTGGGGGGGGTTCGGAGGATGCGGGAGTAGGGGGACAGGCTTGGGGGGGGTTTGGAGGGGGGGGGAATAGGGGAACAGGCTTGGGGGGGGTTTGGGGAGTGAGAGAGTAGGCGATAGGCTTGGGGGGGATTTGGGAGGATGCGGGAATAGCGGACAGGCTTTGGGGGGGGGGGGTACAAGTGTTATGGTGGGCTATGGTCGCTTACCATTGAATATGGCCCCAGCAAAGTGTCCCCCAGAGAGTAACAGTACGGCCCAACGTCTTTTACGAGGGGCGGCCTGGAGTCTCTGTTTGGCATCAGTCTCACCAGACATTTCAACCTGGTAAACAAAGAGTCAAGAGTGTGTGAGTTTTTATATACTGTATTTACATCAATGTCAACAATTGTTATTTATTTATTTATTTTTTAATGTTCCAACACAGTACAATTGCCAGCACTTATAACAGGTAGAGGAGAAGGAGACTGACTTTGCTGCCTGTATCAGTTATAAGTGCTGGCAACTGTACATAGGCCTCATCAAACCCGTTACCGTGGCCCGGGTCAACTACACACACACACACACACACACACACACACACGTCACGACTTCCAAACTGGTACCCAGCCACAGAGGGAGGGAAGTGAGGGTACAGTAATTCCCAAATACTGCAGCTGTTATGGTATCAGTGAGGGTGTTTTATGACATTCGGTGGCCTTATAGTTAGTGCCTGAAATGGACCATATACAAGAATGATGATGGTGGTGGTGTTTACGATGGCATGGTACTGGTACCGCACCCCCATAATTAAGAGTATCAAAACAAAAGTGAATAACTCACCCGTTTATTTAAGAGAACACTCCTGTACACTGAGAACACTTGGCCATCTGCATTGAGGAAGAAGATCCGTGGTTGTTTACTAAGGATTCGCTTTTCATTCCCTGCAATAATCAATTAATTAGAGTAATGTTGTTGTTGTTGAAGTTCCTTAAGCTGTCTGGCAGAGCAGCCCCGAGCTCCAATGCTGTATAAGCAAAATGAAATACATACATAATTATATGGTATAAAACTTAAATTTAAATACAGTACGTACAGTATATACAATAGGTCAATTTAAAAGCTTTGTTATGATACAGCAAATTTAAATGGCTTTTCAACAGGATGTTGCAAAGTTGTATAAAAATAAATTACTTACCCTCATCATCTTCCTCATCATTATCACTGTTGTTGTCGTCATCTGCAGTGCTGCCTTCATCTTCAGAACTTGTACAACTGGCTGTATCTGTAAGGTTTAAGTACAATATATATCACACAGTACTTCAACTCCATCCCAATATCCCAAACCAATCCCAAATCTATGTCAACCCCAATCCAACTCCATCCCAACCCCATCTCCAACCTAATCCAACCCAATCCAACTCAATCCCAACCCCATCTCTAAGCTATCCCAACCCAACTCTATCATAATTCCATCTCGACCACATCCAACTCCATTCCAACTCCGTCCCAAACCCAACTCACCATGGCCAGTCTCGAACTGCATATGTGTGAGTGGTGGCTGTCCTTGTGTTGCTCTCTTGAGGTTATTGAGGTGCCAGGGTTCTCTGTAGTGTTCCACCTGCTGTTCCCTCGATGCAAGAGTCACCTGGCAACACGAGCACTGGGCACCGGCTGAAGTCGTACTGGCTTTGGACGACGCGAACATAGGCAGACCGATGGAGCAGTGTTCTAGGGAGAGAGAAAAGGGAGATAATGTCAGCAACTTGTATTGTATCTTTTATTAATTTATATGATGTCTCCTTTCTTTTTCTGGCTCTGGACGATGTGAACACAGACACACCGATGGAGCAGTGTTGTAGGGAGAGAGAAAAGTGAGATATTGTCAGCAATCTATACTGCATGTTTTATTAGTTCATAATTATAATTTTATGCCATGTGTGTACTGTACCTGTGCTTGGTGTTGATGAGAGTTGAGTGGATAGACTGTCAAACTCTGCTGTTCCTGGAGCCAACCTTGCCCCGGCCAACACTACTGACATCTGATCAAAACAAAGGAAAACATGATCAAAACAATAGCAGGAAAAAATGATCAAAACAGTAACAGGAAAAGATATGTTAATGGGGTGCTGGAATAGGGGGACAGGCTTGGGGGGGGGTTAGGGGTACGTGAGAGTAGGGGGACAGGCTTGGGGGGAGGGGGGTTAGGGGTGTGTGGGAGTAGGGGGTGCAGGAGTAGGGGGATGCAGGAATAGGTTACAGGCTTTCTACCCACCCCAAGCCTGTCCCCCTATTCCCACACTCCCTACTTTTCTCTAGTAGTGTGAATTATATTTTTCTTATACAGTATATTATTAAATTTTACAAAGCATCTTCTAATTTCCAGGAAACATTCGCACACAAGTTAAGGCAATAATATTTAAATACATGCTTATTGATTCTCATTACAATTCACATGGAGGAACGGTTTTAGAGATTATCATATATATATACAGAATACAGGCTTGGGGGGTGCGGGAGTAGGAGGACAGGCTTAGGGAGGTTTCAAGGGGGTGTGGGAATAGGTTACAGGCTTTCTACTCCCCCCCCAAGCCTGTCCCCCTATTCCCGCACACCCCCAGTCCCCCCCCCAAGCCTGTCCCCCTATTCCCGCACCCATTTAAAGAAAGTTTAAGTACAGTAATAATACTAATAACAACATTTTAACTTACAGCATCCAGATCCCATAAGGACTGACCACCGACTTGACCAATCATCTTGTTAGTTGACCTCTCTTGACCTCTCTCTCTCTCTCTCTCTCTGGAAAGTAAAAAATAACACATGGTAAGAGAATAATATAATTTTTTTGTTGACTTTCTCTTTCACTCTCACTCTCTCTCTGGAAAGTAAAAAATAACATATGGTAAAAGATGAATATATATTTTTTTTTTACTTTCTTTCGCTCTCTCTCTTTAGGGCCACACAGTGTTACCACATCTGGCTACTGTGGCTAGGTCCTGGGAATTTCCCAAGTCACTTTATGATAGTTTACACCGGTTATATCCCGGTAGTTTGCCCAGGTTAGGTCCAGATAGTTTGTCCAGGTTAGCTCCAGATAGTTTGCCCAGGTTAGGTCCCGGTAGTTTGTCCAGGTTAGGTCCCGGTAGTTTGCCCACATTAGGTCCCGGTAATCTGCCCAGGTTAGGTACCGGTAATCTGCCTAGGTTAGGTCCCGATAGTTTGCCCAGGTTAGGTCCCAATAGTTTGCCCAGGTTAGGTCCCGGTAGTCTGCTATGGTCTAGGTTAGATTAGATTAGATTAGATTAGATTAGATTAGGTTAGGTTATGTTATGTCAGGTCAGGTAAGGTCAGACCAATTCCCAAATTATGTTTGTAAAACGTTAGAGAAACACCATAGATGAAATGTGTGTAAGAATGGTTCAAAATATTAGGTAATTATACTAAAATATACAACATAGTGAACTCAGTACTTCTGTAAATTTATCATATTTTGATATCAAAGTTAAAACACACACACACACACACACACACACGTCCTCACTGTAACTTACTAAATAAGATGGATATGTTTAGTGTAAGGCTGTATAGTGAAGAATAACAACATTACTAAGTTTCCCTTCACTATAATATACTGTATTATGAGTCACACATTACAAAGTTGGGCACACATGGTGAAAGTTTATGTAATTATATACTGTACGAGGACTGTGTGTGACTGTGTCTGTATGTGTGTGTGTAACTGTGACTGTATATGTGTATGAGTGTATGTGTGTGTGTAACTGTGACTGTGTATGTGTATGAGTGTATGTGTGTGTGTAACTGTGACTGTGTGTGTGTGTTTAGGTTCACGTGGAGCAACAGCTGTCAAGTTAGTAGTTACTCAAGTATAAGATAAGGAACTAAATACATAAATATGAAGTGACCTTGATTAATTATACACATTATTTAACTAGGTTGTGGGTTTATAGTGATATTATTGAATTATTACACTGTTAGTGACATAAATTACTTTCAAGGCTCTTCCTCCAAAACACTTTTTAATTAATAAATCTCGTGTTATACTTTACATCTTACACCATCATGGCCTCACAAAAATAAATAATAAAGATATTCTATTATTCTCCTTTCACTTCCACTTGATTTCTTATTAATAAAATGAAACTCATTCATGATGATATACGCTAACCATTATGTGAATATAAACTGACATATATATATGTTTAAATATACATTTAACTATATATAGATGAAACCACAAGCGAGGGAGGAAAACGAGCTCCGTAGAAAACACAAAAACAATGTTGTAAACAAGTCAACAACAACAACAGGGCTCCTTTTACAAATTTACAAATTTACACCATTTACAAATTGTGGAAAAGAAGAGATGAACTTAGAAATCAGATTGAAAACTAAATGAAAAGACTAAAGAAGAAGAAAAATAAGGTGAAAACCGTTGAAAAGGTGAAACTTCCCCTACTTACATCGCATAGCATACTAATTTACACCATTTACAGATTTTGGAAAACAAAAGAAAAACTAAAAAATCAGATTGAAAAACTAAGTGAAAAGACTAATAAAAAATAAGAAAAAATAAGGGGAAAACCGTTGAAAAGGTGAAATTTTCCTGACATATCACACTACACATCCCCACATTATTCCACATATCTCATAATTATTTTTCTATTTACACCATATATTTTTTTCTCTAGGGGGACAGGCTTGGGGGGTTAGAGGGTTGCGGGAATAGGGGACAGCAGGTTTTTTACTCTCCCAAACCTGTCCCCCTATTCCTGCACTCTCCCCCCCCCCATCCCCCCCGAGTTCTCCCCCCCTCCAAACCTGTCCCCTACTCCCGCACCCCCCTTAATAAAATACAATCCTAGGTAAATTTTGAAAGAATTACCGTTATTGCATATGGTTTTTCTACCTTCATTACCCACTTATTTAGACAGAGAGTATAGACTATAATTATACTGGGACCTAGCCGGATGTGGCAACACTGCTACAAACCGGCAATTTTATCAATAAATACCCAAACTAAACCTCACCTTGTTACCCAAATACTTATGAGTTTACTAAAGATAAACGTTATAAAACTCACATCTTAGCAAGGTTTGTAGGCTAATAAGAACTCATAACAATTAGTATCTCATCTTTTTATCCTATCTTTATTATTTCATTATGTTATAACTTCACTACCACATCTTCACTGCACTACTTGATATCTTCACTATACCTGCCTCCAGTGTGACATCTGATTGGGGGGGGGGGGGCGAGCGCAGCGAGCAGCGCCGCAGGGCGCAGGCAAAAGCACTCACGGCGCAGTGCTTGTCGGTTAAGAAAATTGCAAAATATAATTTACAGAGTTACAAGATTGATTCCATCTCATGAGAAAATAATTGCAGCACTCATTGACTTACGTAAGTTAAACGTAACTTACTACACCTATAGCTACTCTATATATTACCATGTAATAAGTCTATTTTGTTATTAACGAATTAAACTAACCATTTGGAGTCTCAGTTTAGTTTGGGTCAGTGATGGCTATGCTAAGTGTATCAGGGAAAGTTTAATTTAACACTGTTCAAAAGAAGCAAGTTGCACAAAAACTTTATCATATTTTGGGGTGACTCGCATTGAAACAAAACAATAAGTTAAAGTTTATTTTTTACTGAAATTATCGTGAAGTAATCGTGTGAAATACTTCTAAGACGTCTTTCCTCAGCTTTAAGTTTTGTTTCTAATAGTTTTATTTCCAAATGTCTAACACTCTAACTAGAGTCTAGAGTCCAGTGGTTCCCAAACTTTTTCTGGTCGTTACCCACTTTTCATACATGATCCTTGTCCATGCCCCCCCCCCCCCCCCCACAACCATATAACCAGTTAACTGAATAATATGAACATCCTTGCTGATACGTAAGATTCAAGACCAGGTTATCATACAGAATACACAGCTTAGGAAGCCTTAGCCCTTAGATTAAAATTATGTTGAGTTAAAATTATCTTGCTTCCCTAATACATCCCCATGTCTTGTTTTATGTCAAGAACACAGAATCATATAAAAAAGGACGTATTACTCATGTGTCTGGCAGCAAGGCATTGCACAAACCTGTACTGAACTTGTAAGTTCCCTCCACTGGCTACCTATCCGCTAAACTCCTTTGGTTTTATTTATGCGTAGCCTCAGATTATGGTCCCCAGTTTGGGAACCACTGGACTCTAGACTGACCGTAGGAAAATACATCAAGGATAGTGCCGATTAGTCAATTCAACTCAACCAACGTCTACAGACCATCATGACAATAGCCTGAATGTTATGTAATTTCCAGCTTGTGTAATTTTTGTAATAATAAAATAATATTAATATTCCATCATTTTATTATAGTTATTCCTGCATCACGACCATACAGATGCAACTGGCATATGAATTTTGTATAGGTACAGTACGTCTAGTGGTGAGTGTTCTATTGTAATCATGCAGTAGTCTACCTTTGGACACAAAACAAATTGAGAGCAATAAAAGAAAAACTACACAAAAAATATTGTTAAAATATTGCATAGGTTCTATTAAAATTGTATGGTGTCCGTGGTGGGGTTCGAACCATCGCTCATATTGCCCGCCCACTCACCACACTACCCATGTCTATACTCTATATATTTTCTACCTCTCGCCACTACTCGACCTTACCAAGACGTGGTGGTTACTACATTTTTGGGAACATAATAACGTCATTTGTTGAGAGCAATATTGCAAAAAAATAATAATTGTGTGGTAGTCCGTGGTGGGGATCGAATAGTCAGCAGACTGGCCGCCCACAAACCTGCCACGGATTTTTTCTTATATTTTCTTCGTTGAAAAATCAGTTTATTATCATGACAAAAGGACTGAGTTCCAATCCACCTTGACAGCGTAGTAGAGATTGCATATGAAGGTCCCGTAACATTGTGGTCCTGTGGCTTCCTGTGTGAATTAAGGGTGTTGGCTACCCTGTAACTCCTGACGTGGCACCCGCCCAAACCACGAGTAGGCAAGCGCTGACACACAACGTTCTCAAATAGTCAGCCAATGCATTTCACAACCTGTCAAGCACACCAGGTGCAAAGCATTATCTAGCGTGACGTTATATGAGTTCTGGCGGACCATATGGACGACTCGATACAACAACAATCATTTGTATTAGGTAGATAACTGTTCCCAGTCCAGGCTGTCACGTAACTGACTTACAGGATAGCGCCACCAACCCCAGCCTTCTACACCTAAACGGACTTTTATATTTATATATAAGTATACTGTACTTGTAGTTCAATGTAGTGGTTGCTTTAGTAGTTTAATAGTCTGTTAGTTAGGCTCTGTACTGCTAATTAATTCAATAAATATTCCAATATTGTACAAATATATATATACATCTGTGAAATCTTTCGTTTGGGAATTAAACAATAAAATGCATTATGTACTTTTTTGGAAAATAAAACACAGCAATTCGTTAGGAAATGAAAGGAAAATAAAGAGAAATACCATGCCAAAAATAATCTTAATAAAATAGAATGGAGTGCCGTTGGAAAAACTACCTACATTACGCAACCTCATGACAAACAACACAGTGTTACCAAATATGGAGAATTTTCCCTAGACATGAGAAATTAGAAGTATCAATGAGAAAATTATATAAGGACTATTCACACCAGGTCTGTCACAAGGTAGGAGAGCCCTTTGCTGTCCAAATCACTATGGCTGGAGACAGGTAAATAAAGGCCCAAGACAAGAAAAGGCTACTCCAGCCAGACGTTCATACAGTTTGTTGTAGGCCAAAAGATATACCTTGGCCTTGGGTATAATATTATAAAGCTTTATAGCTTATATAGTTCTTGATCTTGCCCCCTAATAGATTTACTGTAACTATAAGTCATTAGTTATTTATTTTTTTGTAGGTGAAGAATAGTTTCATAGCTAAATGTTGTTTAATAAGTTAATAGTAGCTAAATAGTGGGTCTTATATTTCATCATAATTATAGAAGGGCTTTATAATTTACTTATATTAGAGCGTTTAACATTCACTGTGTTCCACACACATCTGACACACAACTAGACCCATTGGCAACACGAAGACAAATACACAGACAACAGATGATATACAAAATTACAAACAAGTTAGTTGACATAGACAAAAAGACACATATCTACACCCTACAAGTATACGATCCACTAGAGGCAGCCACAACTTAAAATACCATATATATATATATATATATATATATATATATATATATATGCAGAGTAACCACAGGAGAAACCAAAGGCAGAACAATAAATACTGTACTACCAGACAAGCACTGATATATTTAGACACTCATTCTTTCCCCGTAGCATCCAAGAGTGGAATCATCTCCCATCTCATATAGTTAATAGCCCCACTCTTGACACTTTTAGAAATAGGATCACCAATCATTACTTCCTCAATCCTAATCCTCAACCCACAGTCCCTGACCCAATCTAGACCCAATCCACCCTCATCCTAACCCCCTTCCTAATCCTACCCTGGATCCCTAAATCCCCCGCACAACTTCCGCATATTATGCTGCCTATGAGCGGCCCTTTACCTAAAAAAATAAGTCTATAATAACTTGAACACTATTATATTATGCAGTACTCAAGAATAAACAGGGAATTTGTGAGGTAAAAAGGGAAATTTAGATGTTGAAGCTGTTATATAAACTTGTTGGCAACACTTAAACAACAACGCATCACATCACATTGTTTACTCTCTGTCTCGGTTACAATGGTTAATACTACTTTTTTTTTTTATATATATAATTGAGATTTGAGATTACCACAGCAAGTCACCCACACCCACGCCCACGTTACTGCAGTGTTGCCAGAATAAATAAATGAATTGAGTTTGGGAAAATACAAGATAATTGAGTTTTGTTAAATAAATAAATAAATTAATCCGAGTTTTGTCAAATAAAGATAATCTATGTTAGTATGACGATCATGGCATCACAATGGAATGTTTATGAAAGCTTCCAGGCATTACTACAGGTAAATAATATAAGTATATATCTTTACCTATATCTTAATTACGGTTATGGTAAGTTTTTACAAGTAGTTCATTCATTATGTTGTTTATTTTAGTATTATTCACTATTCTGGATCATTCTAACACATTTCATGTATGGTGTTTCTCTCTGGAAATGCTCTGTTTTTTAGATATATAATTTGGAAATTAACCTGACCTGACCTGTCCTAACCTTACCTAACCTAACCTAACCTAACCTAACCTAACCTAACCTAACCTAACCTAACCTAACCTAACCTAACCTAACCTAACCTAACCTAACCTAGACTAGACCACAGGAGACTACCGGGACCTAACCTGGGTAAACTACCAGGACCTAACCTAGACAAACTATCTGGACCTAACCTAGACAAACTATCTGGACCTAACCTAGACAAACTATCTGGACCTAACCTAGACAAACTATCTGGACCTAACCTAGACAAACTATCTGGACCTAACCTAGACAAACTATCTGGACCTAACCTAGACAAACTACCAGGACCTAACCTAGACAAACTACCAGGACCTAACCTGGACAAACTACCAGGACCTAACCTAGACAAACTACCAGGACCTAACCTGGACAAACTACCAGGACCTAACCTAGACAAACTACCAGGACCTAACCTAGACAAACTATCTGGACCTAACCTAGACAAACTACCAGGACCTAACCTGGACAAACTACCAGGACCTAACCTAGACAAACTATCTGGACCTAACCTAGACAAACTACCAGGACCTAACCTAGACAAACTATCTGGACCTAACCTAGACAAACTATCTGGACCTAACCTAGACAAACTACCAGGACCTAACCTAGACAAACTATCTGGACCTAACCTAGACAAACTACCAGGACCTAACCTAGACAAACTACCGGGACCTAACCTGGACAAACTATGGACCTATTTTCGCACCCTTTAATTTATTATAATATTTCAGTGTATGATAATAAGGAATTATTTATTATCCAAAATAAATGTGCTTTCCATTTTTGTGGCTCTTTTTAAATTATGTTGTTTTAACTGTTAATTAATAGACTGGACCAAACCACCACCTGACATTGTAGTGAGATGTAAATAGCTGGTAGTAGGTAGTAGCAGGGGATGTAAATAGCAGGTAGTAGGTAGTAGCAGAGGATGTAAATAGTAGGTAGTAGCAGGGGATGTAAATAGCAGGGAGTAGCAGAGGATGTAAATAGCAGGTAGTAGCAGGGGATGTAAATAGCAGGGAGTAGCAGAGGATGTAAATAGCAGGGAGTAGCAGGGGATGTAAATAGCAGGTAGTAGCAGGGGATGTAAATAGCAGGGAGTAGCAGAGGATGTAAATAGCAGGGAGTAGCAGAGGATATAAATAGCAGGGAGTAGCAGAGGATGTAAATAGCAGGGAGTAGCAGAGGATGTAAATAGCAGGGAGTAGCAGAGGATATAAATAGCAGGGAGTAGCAGAGGATGTAAATAGCAGGGAGTAGCAGAGGATGTAAATAGCAGGGAGTAGCAGAGGATGTAAATAGCAGGGAGTAGCAGAGGATGTAAATAGCAGGGAGTAGCAGAGGATATAAATAGCAGGGAGTAGTGAAATGAATAGATGAACTGTAATATATATATAAATTACCTTCTTTACTACTGTATAATATAGGCCTAATTATGTGTTTTATTCTGTTACAAGGCTGGACCGTACCACTTGGCGTTGGAGGGAGTGTTAGTGATGTGTGTATTGTGGCTCTTCACGGCCAAGAAGAAACCTTCCAAGATGGTCAGACTCACTAAGAAGGTGAAAACAAACTAATCTATTTATTTACATATAACTTTTGTTTCATTGTTTTTCCCTGTTTACTTTTACTACATTAGAGCGCCTTGATTCCTCCTAAGTATTTTGGGAAACAGGACTAGAGAAAAAAAAAAATATAGATTAAAAAAAATAGGGGACAGGCTTTCTACCCACCCCAAGCCTGTCCCCCTATTCCCGCAACCCCAACCCACCCCAAGCCTGTCCCCTACTCCCACACCCCCTTAATTAAGAGGTTTTAGAGGTTTAGTAAATAAAAAAAAAAATATTAGTTTGCTGCTGCTTGGAAATATTTGGAGGAATCATGTGCTCCAGATTTACCAACACTATTATCTATCTATTTATCTGTATCTCTGATGCCTCGTTCTATCTGGAAACTACCCCCCAAGAGAGTGGCCACGGCAGAAGAGTCTCCAGTTTTCCCTGTTCCAACACTCCCTCCTTACTTGGTCAATCCCCACTCACGTTTCTCTCCTTTACATACTCTTCCACTCTGTTCTGCCATCTGCCTCTCACACCAGGTGCCACAACTTCACTTCCATACACCTTCTTTACAAACTCCACACCTTGCATTCTCTCTACGTGTCCAAACCACCTCAATGTATTACATACATACACACACACACAAAGAGAGAGTTACACATACACACACAAAGAGAGAGTTACACACACACACACACAAAGAGAGAGTTACACACACACACACACACACACACACTAGATGAGACAGTGGAGCTTGGTGGTGGTGATGTTGTTGGTACCGTAGCTTCTCTTCTGTCCCACTAGATGACCCACACCTTATTTATACACATCACTATACAGTACAGGAGACAAGAGGAGTTACACACACACACACATACACACACACACACACATACATACACACACACACACAAAGAGAGAGTTACTCATACACACAAACACAAAGAGAGAGTTACATATACACGCACAGAGAGAGTGAGTTACACACACACACACTAGATGAGAGAGAGAGAGAGAGAGAGAGAGAGAGTTAATGGTAGAGAGAGTGAAAGAGAGATAGAGAGAGAGTGAGAGAAAGAAAAAGAGCGAGAGAGAGAGTACTAGATAGATAGATTGATAGATGTATGATGGTAATAATAATGAGCTAAACTATCCACTCATACACACACACACACACACAGGAAGAGGAGGACCTACTGGCCGATTGGACCCCTGAACCACTTGTACCTCAACCACCTCCCCTCGACCACCCCAACCTTCACACACGCACTGTTTATGGAAAGGTAGGTAGCAGGGAATGTGAAGAGTAGGTAGTAGGGGAATTAATAGTAGCAGGTAGTAGTAGGGGAATTAATAGTAGCAGGTAGTAGTAGGGGAATTAATAGCAGGTACATGTAGTAGGAAAGTTAATGGTTGGTAGCAGGTGATGTAAATAGCAGCAGGTAGTAGCAGGGTAGTTAATGGTAGGTAGTAGGGGAATAATAGTAGCAGGTAGTAGGGGAATTAATAGTAGTACTAGCAGATAGTAGTAGGGAATTAATAGGAGGTAGTATTAAGGGAGTTACATAGTATAAGGTAGTAGTGAGCTATAGTGAGGTTGTAACACAATTTTAATTCAGAGATGACAGACAGATATAGTTCTCATATGGTAAATAAATTACCGGGTATCTATATATGTTATTGGAATAAAATCTGGTTCAGAATGTAACTCTCTGGTCATAATTATTAGCAATATTATTTAGGCTTCTGGCTGTACTTTTTTTTTCGTTTATTAAGCTGATGAAAGATATAGTTCTCATATGGTAAATAAATTATCCATATTGTTAGAATAAAATCTGGTTCAGAATGTAACTATCTGATCATAATTATTAGCAATATTATTTAGGCTTCTAGCTGTACTTTTTTTTTTAATTAATTAAGGTGATGAAAGACTTGTGTGTGTATGTTTTTATGCAACATCACCGACGCTTTACATGCATATTTTACTTTGATTGACATGACCCCTATTTCATACATATCTTATATTGGTCTGCTCACACACACACACACACACCAAACACACACACACACACTCCCACCCACCAAACACACACACACACACAGGCAGGTCAGTACGTGGACCTCGGGACTGGACAGAAGTTGTTGAATTTGGCGACTCAAAGTTTCCTGAACATGGGTGAGCGTCCTGAGGTGGAGGAGGCGGCGGTGACCTGCCTCCACGGTTATGGTGTGGGTTCATGTGGTCCCAGGGGATTCTATGGCACTACTGGTATGTTGGTAAAGGGGGTGCCGGAATAGGGGGACAGGCTTGGGGGGGGGGTGCGGGAGTAGAGGGACAGGCTTGGAGGGGGTTAAGGGGAATGCATGGGGTTTTGAGGGGTGTGGGAATAGGGGGACAGGCTTGGGGGGGGGGGGTTTAGGGGTGTGTGGGAGTAGGGGGACAGGCTAGAGGGGGAGTTAGGGGGATGCGGTTTTTTTTTGGGAGTGGGAGTATGGGGACAAGCTTGCGGGGGGAGTTGGGGGTTAGGGGGACAGGCTTGAGGGGGGAGGTTTTGGGGGGTGCAGGAATAGGGGGACAAGCATGCAGGGGCGGAGTTTGGGGGGTGCAGGAATAGGGGGACAGGCTTTCTACCTATCCCAAGCCTGTCCCACTATTTCTGCACCCCCCCCCCCCAAGCCTGTCCCCTACTCCCTCACCCCCTTAAATAGGATTAGTCTGTGATATAAAAGCTTAGTGATGTGTGCTGATGCTGGCTGGTCTTAAATATAATTAGTTTATGTCATATGTTGGTTTATGATTACTAGTTGATGTTTGGAGAATAAGTCACTAATACACAATTCCCATGCTGTTGAAATGGTGGTTTTTAGATGTTCATTTGAACTTGGAGGAACGCCTGGCAGCCTTTTTCAATTGTGAGGCTGCTGTGTTATACTCCTATGGCTTCTCCACCAGTGCCTCTGCCGTCCCTGCCTATGCCAAGAATGGAGACATCATCTATGCGTGAGTTCAACACAGTCATAATTATCTTACCTGTCTTGATTTTGGGGTTTGTTTTACTATTACAGTACTTGAGATTATGGAGGATCTGTTTCACAACTGTATAGAGTAATTTGATCCCTTACATACCCTCTACTACTTTGTGTCATAATTATACTGTCTGTAACTCAGCCTGACTCATTCCACTTACCTGATCCATCCATCCATCACCAAACAGAGATGAGTGTATCAACTTTGCCCTCCAGAGAGGTCTACAAGCCAGTCGTAGTCGTATTGTTTACTTCAAACATAATGATCCAGATGACCTACACCGTCTCCTTAAGGAACAGGCCATTGCTGATGCTAAGGTAACTCATTTATACCTATACTCTATCTGTATACAGTCACACAAACCTTAAATGACACACTCATTCATCTATCTACACAAATTCACACATGTACAATATATACAAATGAAGGTGTAGCTAAATCAAAGCTAATAGGGAAGAGTATAATCATCTCATGCTTGTTTTCATAAGAGATTTTCCTGATTGCCCTTTCTAATCTGGTTTTAAATGGAAAAAAAATGCACAACATGTTATGTGGTGCTGAAAGGTTAATTAGTGCCTATACTGTACTATACTGTGGCCATCCATCTCCCCAACAGGACCAGAAGCGAGCCAATGCCACCCGTAAATTCCTGGTGGTGGAGGGAGTGTACTTCAACACGGGTGAGGTGTGTGCCTTGCCTGAACTGGTGGTCCTCAGGAGACAGTACAAGTTGCGGCTCTTTCTGGACGAGAGTGTCAGCTTTGGCACACTGGGTCCTCATTGCCGCGGCATTACCGACCACTTCAACATTCCGGTATGTGGTAGTCAAGTAAAAGTAGGCAGAGTGGAGGGAATGAGAGCACCATGTACAGTTGAACAAGTAGAAAGTGCAAGAAAAAGGTGGCTGTATATGGCAACATCTGGCAGTTGTTTGTAGTATAATCCCTCGTATACTTATGAATGAATAACTGAAAATCCAAAGCCAATGTAAGGTAGAACGTGATTGGCTGAACTTTGAGTGGTGTTGAAGATGTGGCAATATACAGCCAGATTTTTCTTGCACTTTCTACTTGTTCAACTGTAAAATATGATGATAGGATAGCAAAGTGAATGAGAATAGCATATTGTATGATGGTAGGGAGAGTAAAGTGGAGTGTATGAGAATATAAAGTTACTTAGAACAGTACGTTACTTATCAAATGGGTAAGAGAAGTCATTGTATAAATATTTGAATGTGCAAATCCTTGGGAGTTTGATTAGGATTATTTATACTGACAGATAATAGAGATTGACTGTGAGTTTGATTAGAATTATTGATACCCACAGATGACAGAGGTTGACTTGTTGATGTGTTCGTTGGAGTTGGGTGCTGGAGGTAACGGCGGGTTCTGTGTTGGCACTAGTTTCGTCGTGGAACATCAGCGCCTCTCTGGCCTCGGGTATTGCTTCTCGGCTTCTCTGCCCCCAATGCTGGCTGCTGCTTCCATTAAGGTAACTCCATTGTTTTTGTTATTCTAGCACTTGTTGTTTCCTGACCTACTTTTGGAAGAGTCAAGACATTCTAATGTACACTCGTGATATATAATTTCTGACCAGAGTGTGAGGAGCAGAAAGCTTTGAATTGCCTGGTATTGCTCATTTCCCCACCCTGTACAAATATAGAGGCTGAGTTCGAATGCAGGGTGTGTGTGTGTGTGTGTGTCTGTGTCTGTGTGTGTGTGTGTGTGTGTGTGTGTGGTGTGGTGCCTGCCATTCGTCTCTGGTCAGGGATTACGTATCATGAGTGTATCAAAAGTCCCCTTAATAAATATCATGTCAGCCTTTACAATATTTACATACCGGTATATATACTCGCAATCCACAGTCTCTAGCCCACCGAAGTTGAAGCCCAAGATCTATAGCAGGCGGTACCTAGACAACAGCCCACCCAAACCTTCATGCAGACACACACACACACACACACACACACACACACACACACACACACACACACACACACACACACACACACACACACACACACACACACATTTCAAACCAGATATCGCCTGTTCCGGATCTCGTTCTTCGACTCGGGTGGGCTAGGGATGATTGTGGATAGCAAGGGGGTAAGGGAATAGGGGGACAGGCTTGGGGGGGGGGGTTAGGGGGGTGCGTGGGATTTTGGAGGGGTCGGGGGGGGGTTGGGGGTGCGGGAGTAGGGGGACAGGCTTGGAGGGGGATTAAGGAGTGCGGGAATAGGGGGACAGTCTTTCTACTCCCCCCCCCCCCTCCAAGCCTGTCCCCCTATTCCCACCCACCCCCAAACCTGTCCCCTTCTCCCACACCCCCTTAATTAAGTGTACGTGTGTGTGTGTGTACAGGTTGTTGACATTCTGGAGGAGGAAGGAGCCGGTCTGGTGCAACAATTACAAGATACATCAACTCAAATGCATCGTGCCCTAACCACACTACACACCAAGGTATTTATTATTATTAATATTATTATTATTATTATTATTATTATTACTATTATTATTACTATTATTATTACTATTATTATTACTATTACACTCACTACACACCACACACCAAGGTATCATATTTATTATTATTATTATTATTATTACACTCACTTCACTACACACACCAAGGTATTTATTATTATTATTATTATTATTACACTCACTTCACTACACACACCAAGGTATATATTACATTATTATTATTATTACACTCACTTCACTACACACACCAAGGTATATATTACATTATTATTATTATTACACTCACCACTACACACCAAGGTATTTATTTCATTATTATTATTACACTACACACTAAGGTATTTATTACATTATTATTATTATTACACTCACTTCACTACACACCACTGAACTTTGCATCATAAATACATCTATACTTTTTTATTGACTTACAAATTTGACTTGGTATAATATGATGTCACCATTTTCTAGTGAGTTGACAAATATTATTACCTCTCAGTCCTTTAATTAAGGGGGTGTGGTAGTAGGGGACAGTCTTGGGGTGGGGGGTTTGGGGGGTGCAGGAATAGGGGGACAGACTTGGGGTGGTTTTAAAGCCTGTCCCCCTATTCCCGCAACTCCCTAACCCGCCCCAAGCCTGTCCCCCTACTCCCACACACCCCCAAAAAAAACGCACCCCCCTAAACCCCCTAACCTGCCCCAAGCCTGTCCTTCTACTCCCGCACCCCCTTAAACCCCCCCAAGCCTGTCCCCCTATTCCAGCATCCCCCTAAACCCCCCCCAAGCCTGTCCCCCTACTCCTGCACCTCCCAAACCCACCCCAAGCCTGTTCCCCTACTCCCCTGAACCCACCCAAGCCAATCCCCCTATTCCCACACACCCCTAAACTCCCCCCCAAGCCTGTCCCCCTATTCCAGCACCCCCCTAAACCCCCCCAAGCCTGTCCCCTATTCCCGTACCTCCTTATAGAAATAGTTCTGACATCTCCCACCAGGTTAACATCACCGGAGCTGAGCTGAGTCCAATTAAACACATCCGTCTGAATGAGTCGAGTGGTGACCGTCAAAGTGATGAGGCCGTGCTAAGACAAGTTGTACAGAAGGTAATAATATAATATCATATAATATCATATCATAATATAATAATCAATGTACTGTACACTCACAATCCAAAATATGTATCCAGGCTTGCTTTGAATAGTCTAATGGAGTATTAAGTGAGTTGAGGCAAATATGAAACAGGATAAGCGTTGTAATTGATTCACTAGTTAGGGGGATTAGTTACATTTGACATTTCTCCCTCCACCACCACCAGGCCGAGGAGTACGGTGTGGCGGTGACCGTGGCCAGCTACCTGTCCGACCGCGAGGCCAACGCACCCCAGCCCTCCATACGCATCACTGTACACAAGAACCTCACCGATGCACAGATAGACACAGCAAGGGATGCCCTCACACATGCCTTTACTGATGTACTGGGTTGATGTATGTTGTTGTTGATGTTCTCCCGGGACAGAATGGCCTCCTGCCCCACAGACCCCTGGTACACTCTGATTGCAGTGTATAAAACAAATTAAAATAAAGGAGGGGTTGAAGTGTATAATATTATTCACTTGTAACTTAAATTTATACATATCTGCACATACTGTAAACGTTTGATATACAGTACAGTGAATTAAGGTGGTATATAATTCGTTTTTGATACATTGGAGTGCCTTGCTTGATTCCTACAAAAATATGCTAGGAAACAGGACCAGAAAAGCAAATATAATGGTGTTCTGTTGCTTGGAATAGTTTGGAGGATTCAATTGCTCCAGAATTACCAACACAAAAACTTCCCCCTTACTTAAATCTGATATCCAAACACCACTACTTTATTTTACACTCCAATGTTATCCCAGACTTCTGTTCTTCATTACCATACAGATACAGACTACCGGGTAAGATAAATTTAATCATCTTTATAATTATTGAGGACTTACTGTCGGCTACTTTGTTTTGTTGTTCTCTTCACACACTTTGTTCTCAGTCTGTGTGTATACATGTATGAGTGCGTATGTGTGTGTGTGTGTGTATATTTTGTGTGCCTTCGTGTACCATAAGACTAGTCAAAGCTCCAATATATTTTCCCGCCTGTAGTGTTGTAGCAATTTTGTCTGAATGTTAATGGAGTGCGGGAGTTGGGGACAGGCTTGGGGGGGTGTTGAGTAGGGGACAGGCTTTCAACACACACCACCCAGCCTGTTCCCCTATTCCTGCACCCCCTTAATGGGATAGTATACTTTTGGTACAGTTGGACACATGAATGGGTGGTACAGCCCAGGTGAAAGATACTTGTCCCATTTAAGTAACCAGTGTCTATTATCAGGTACTTGCTTTTTATTACCATCCTCAATACTGATTTCTGCCCCTGATGTCTCCTATTTGGCACTAAGGAACACACACACGCACACAATCCTCAATACTGACTTCTGCCCCTGATGTCTCCTATTTGGCAATAATAAGGAACTTGATATTGGCAGAAATGGACCATCTTTCACTTCGGTTGTACCTCCCATTCATGTGTCCAACTGTACTTTGGACCGCCTTGATTCCTCCAATGTATGCCAGGAAACAGGACCAGACTGACAAAACTTATGGTGTCCTGATACTTGGAATAGTTTGGAGGAATGAGTTGATCCAGATTGACCAACATTTTACTACCCCCATCCATAAATACAGACCTTTAATTAAACATAAATGATGACACAAGGCACAAATCAGCAGAACATTTAGCCCATCAACTTGTGTTTTTTTCTGCTGTATTATTTCCTGACATTACTGTTGTTGCTCACTGTACAACATTCACCCAAACACACAACTATAATATTACTATTCACTCACACTCCCTCATGCCTGAAAAACTGTATATGCATTCCTCATTTTCCTTCTTTTCTCCAGTATGCTGAGTATCTTGCCAGACTTAACTGGAAATTTCCTTTTTGTGTTCTTTATCAGTTAATACATTAGGTTGATGTAAAAATGTATAAATACTAACTGTGCGAGACAAAGCTTTATTGGAAATGAGGAAGGTTAATTCAGAAAGATACATTCAGTAGAGAACAAACCATTATTAATTTATAATTCTGCTTGGCATTTCAACAACATAATAGAAGTTTGAGTCTGGTTAATGTTTATAAAAGAATATATTCTGTAATCATAAAGAAGTATAATTTTTTGTGTTTTGTGAAGAAATCTGTGTGATCAAATTAATTTGGGATCTGACTAAAATAAAATGCAGTCTCATCCTTCATGTGTTTTTACTTTCTGACTCATTTCTTCACAGATTCATAGAAAACAGTAAAATACGCTCCCATAATAACAAAGGAATACAAGAAATTACTATATACCGTATAATAAAGGAAAGTCCAAAAGAGCAGCAAATGTAGATAGACAGACGTCCTCATAACTCAGAGCACGGCCCTCCCACTTACCAGACATACAGGTGTTTACAGCTTGGATCACAACATGGGATATCACAACTTGGAATGGTATTATTAAACTTGATGTTTGACGAAAAGGCAGTTTGTTACTAAATTTCCATTGCAAGATAATGAGCGATGAAGAGAACTTTTCCTCGAGGAAGTACAGTAGTTTAATAACATCATCTTTCTACTCTTCACCAGCACTGTTCCTCGACCTCTATCCTCATACTGTACCAGCATGCAACAACAAACAGCCATGGGTACGGTGAGAAAAAACCGAGATGGGTTTGCTATGAAGATTACCATATGTTGAAGAATGAGGTGCTGTATATAGATGAATGGATGGCATCAAGGGAATTAAACTACTTGTACTTGGTAAAAACTACAAAGATAGAAGTAAAGACACAGATCACCTCATTTCAACAACCTGCAGTTGTGGATTAAACCAAGTCACCAACAGGCAAATAGAGAGAGTCCTGCTGCAGGTCAAACATGGTTGTAGAAACATAAACATCATGGGTGGTTTTGATCTATTAAAAAAAAAAAAAAAAACGGACCAAACCGAGGCAAACTACTGAGACCAAACCAGAACAGAATATAGAGATTTTACTGGCTCAGATAACGTACCCTAAATTGGTCAATCTACAAGAAACCAACAGAGACAGCTGGATTATCAGGACAACTCAGGATTATCAGGACAACACAGAGAGTGTTCACCTCTCTGAAAAACATAAATTTAACACATAAGAAAAAAGTAAACCACTTTGGTTAACTATACAGGCATGTAGAAGTGCAGGGCCAGATAATGAGTCGGTGTATTATACAGCCATGAGTGTAGCAATATCAAGGTACACGTTGAAATGTTCGCCTTGTGATGGACCAATGAACTTATCGCAACTCGCGTAAATGGTGACTCTGACGCCTGCCAGCTGGAGTCTGGATATGGTGTCAGTCTCATTAACAGCAGGGTTGGATCAAATACTGACTATTTACAAGTCAAATATAAATACAAATACTTTCGTTTGTGATTCTAAAAATATAAATACAAATACAAATACTTTCGTTTGGGATTCCAAAAATATAAATACAAATACAAATACTTTTAATCCCAAATCAGAAAATACAAATAAAAATAAAAATACTCCTATTCCAGATTTTAAGGATACAAATACAAATACTTTTGAAAATATGCAAACAATAAAACATTTTTTCACACAAGTTTACATCTACATTCTACATTCTGCCGTGTGTACGGCAGTAATTGAAAATTAGAACTGGAAAGAGAATGAACACACACACACACCTTAATTACCTCAGCTATGGCACAATTGAATTATTGTAAATTGTCCACCCACCCTCTTCGCTACAACTTGAGGTTGTCAGTGTTGTCAATAAACTGAAAGTATACCTAAGTTAAGCAGGGTTGCCAGATTTGTCCTTTTAAGGACAATCTGTCCCTTTTCAGTTCCAAAGGTATTCTGTTACTGCCCTGTCTGAGGCTGTATCACATTAAATAATTTTTAATAGACGTTGCTTATGATGATGGTTTGTACGTCTGTTTCAAACTCACGCGTCCAGCACCTGTTTGGTTTGCGAGGGATAGGGAGGGGAGAGGGGAAGGGTGGGGGAACCGTGGGATAGTAATAGTCAGTAATTACTCGTGGTACCGTGTGGTCTTGCCAGGTTGGTGGCTGGGGGACTAAGGGGCAGTAGGTGCTAAATAGACTGAATACAGTTGCGTTCCTTATTGCTAAATATTTGTGATATATCAATCAAAAGGCTGTGTCCAAATATGTTATGAGCTATAAGCATGCAGTGATTATAGTAGCCAAACTTATTATATTTCTGGAATATAAATTTAGTCACACTCAAACAGTGCCGAATGGGCAAGTGGAAGAAAACATATAATGATGCCAGAACTAATTTATTATAATAAGTCATGGGAAAATGAGTTTAAGTGGCTCTCTTGGCAAAACAATGCAATGTCAGCATTATTTTTGTATATTTTATGGTTTGTCCCTTTCTGAGGGCAAAAGTCCGTTTCTAGATGCTAAAATACAAATATAAATACAAATACATTAAAATTGTATTTAAATACAAGTCAAATACAAATACAATTGTATTTGATCCAACCCTGATGATTAACAGTACCCAGCCATCTCTTGCAATTTCTGTGTGTGTGTGTCTATGTGCGATTTATTAGGCCACATAGGCATAATTAATTAATTTATAATATGTAACATGCAACACAATTACTCATACATGTATATAAGTATAAGCTATAACAACAAGAAGCAGACAGGAGCGCATAGAAGAATATTTTTTATAAAAAAGAAGATAATAAAATAGCAGGCAAATTTTTATTTTGTGGTACTAATGTGTACCTAATTAGACTATAAATGTTTGAAGATAACAATAAATAAGATAAAAGAGCTGAACGTATAAAAATAATTATATAATAGGAGGTGCCGTTGGTATGTTGGTAATGCGTCCAACTTTTGGCGCCTTGGTAAAAAATTTAGAAAACAAGAAAGTTATTGTTTTTTAAAACTCAGGAGGTAAGCCTAATGCACCACCCAGAGCCTATAAACATGCCCTGAAAAGCCTAAATAAGGAAAACAAACAAAAGATTACAACAAAAACAAGGTATATAATTATTGTGTAGAGGTTTACTAACTATAGACAACAATAATGATCACCAGTAAATATATTATAACGTTAGAACTTGCAACATTTTATTTCAGAAGTGGAATCATCTCCCATCTCGTATAGTTAAGGGGGTGCGGGAGTAGGGGACAGGCTTGGGGTGTGTGGGAATAGGGGGACAGGTTTTGGGGGAATAGAAAGCCTGTCCCCCCTACTCCATCACGATCCAAGACTGTCCCCTACTCCCGCACCCCCCAAACGTTAAACCTCCCCAAGCCTGTCCCCTTATTCCCGCACCCCCTTTTCAGCCCCACTCTTGACATGTTTAGAAATAGGATAACCAATCATTACCTCCCCAATCCTAATCCTCAACCCACAGTCCCTGACCCAATCCACCCTCATCCTAACCCCCTTCCTAATCCTACCCTGGATCCCTAAATCCCCCTCCATGAGCAGCCCTCTATGGGACCTCTTAACTTGAACAATGTACCCAAAGTATACTATGACATTAAATTAGATGTTATTCTTATACAGGAATACCTCGTTTTGTAGTGTTGTTTTGGGTGTGTATTATACCGTTTGCTATGAATCCATGTAAAGATGTAGTACGGTAAATCATCATTATCTGCCACTGGATAATGTCTGTGTAATGTAAACAGAAGATTAATTTAATGTACACATTACAACCAGTACAATACTGGTACACACACATAACACAAACAGTACAAAAATGTGGCATTAATGTAATACCGGTATACTTTGTATTTGTCACTGTATATTCCTTGTACACTATGGTACTATAGGCCTATACTGGTACTGTATGTATGTTCTCCATGTTAAAGTTTAAAGTTGCACAAGGTTTTAGTTGTGTTAACTATCTTTGATGAGATACTCTTCAGAATGTCTGTCAGACAAACCCAACTCACCACCAGCCATGGCAGTAACCCCTCAGTAAACAGTTTTAAACTCTCAGGCCTGGGTGAGGCTTGATCTGCCCTCCTCATGGATGTGTGGCAAGCATGTTACTATCTATCTATCTATAGCTCTGACACCTTGTTCCCTCTGGGAGATCTCCCCAAGGGGGTGGCCACGGCAGAAGAGTCTCCAGTTTTCCCTGCTCCAACACTCCCTCCTTACTTGGTCAAGCCCTCCCCTGCCCCTTATGCTTTTCTCCATTACATACTCTTCCACTCTGTTCTGCCATCTAACTGGTGGTCTGCCTCTCACACCAGGTGCCACAACTTCACTTCCATACACCTTCTTTACAAACTCCTCACCTTTCATTCTCTCTACATGTCCAAACCAACTCAGTGTATTACGTTTCACTCTCTCAACCACTCCACACTCAATACCAGTTGCCTTCTCACTCATACCACATCTCTCATACACACTCTCATTACTTTCTCCATCCCACCTTGTCAGTCCACATGCACCTCTCAAGTAACTCATTTCCACAGCACTTAGTTTAGACTGATGAGCCTTACTCCATGTCCATGTCTCTGATGCATATGTCAGTGTTGGCAGGATTATACAGCATGTTACCACTGTACTTGCCAGGGGATAACCATAATTTTCTCTTTCCCGGCCACAGACAGCCATGGATGACACCGCCGGCATGCGACGTTCTGGGCGGCGATTAATCCGCCCACTGAAGTTCTGGGAATTTGAGGTGGAGGAAGATGTGGAACCAACGGACATCACCTACGACATCACAGTACTCACCACCAACACATCACTCATGACAGCCTACTCTCACAACCCCTCTACTATGTCCGGGACCAAGATTACAAACAACAACAAAAACAACACCAATAATAATAATAATAACAACAACAACACCCAACTCAGTAGCAAGAAGAAAAAAGAAGAAAAAAATGAAGGTAGAAAAGGCGAGAATAATAAAAACAATAACAAGCTTCGAGTATCAAGTGAAAAAGATAAAACAGGAGATGGTAATAAACTCCTTGTCAGTGGCAAGGGTAAGAAATTAGCCGCTGATGCCAGAATTACCAAGACAGGAAAGAAGAAAAATGCCGATGAAGAAAAGACGGAGAATGGCGGAAAAATGAGAGACTCGGGTGATAACAGAAGGCGCAGAAGCATTGAAGAAAAAAAGAGGAAGATGGAGAATGAAAGACAGGAGAAGCCGCCAGGAAAGAAGGCAAAAATTAATGAGCGTTTTGGTAAGTTATTGGTTGTTATTATGTGTGTGTGTAGTGAGGGTCAGTTGTTGTTGTGTGTGTGTGTGTGTGTGTCAGTTGTTGTGTGCATGTCTGTGTGTGAGTGTGTGTGTGTATAGTGAGGGTCAGTTGTTGTTGTGTGTGTGTGTCAGTTGTTGTGTACATATCTGTGTGTGTGTACTGTATGGTGAACGTCGGTTGTCTTGTGCGTGTCTGTCCCCCTATTCCCGTACCCCCCTACACCCGCCCCCTATTCCCGCACCCCCTTAATTATTGGCTTTGTAATTTGTCTATGAGATTATTATATAAATGATAAATTGTGTTTGATCCCCGGATATACATATTCAGTATAGAATATTTTTGTGATTCTCAGATGGGATGACAATGGAGCAGAGAACAGATGAGCCTTGTGACACTACCATGAAGAATGTAAACAAGACAAACTGTGCACACAAACAAACAAACTCAGAAGCACCTAAGGAGGGGCAAGGGAAGGAAGAACTCTCTGTTAATGGCAAAACAGTGGAGGAGGAGGAGGAAGAAAAGAAGGAAGAGGGTGACGAGGAGGAGGAGGAAGAAAAGAAGGAAGAAGGTGAAGTGTCAGTCCACAGCCAATCCAATACACTGAAGAACAACAGCACACTACAGAGTCAAACACAGCTAGAGTTGCCCAGCTTCAGAAACATTGTAAGCAGCACCATGGTTAGCTGTCATCACTCCATCACCAATCTAGACACAACAACCACTACCACCAAAATGAGAACGGGTGATGAGGTGTTGAGAGCGGGTGACGGGAGAATGGGTGACAACAGAGGAGCGAATGACAGGAAAATAAGTAACAGAGGAGTGGATGATACTGGTGTGTTCAAAGTACCCCTCTGCCCCGCCCCCCCACCCCTCCGCCGCCCCCACAGGAAGGCAGTCTCTTTCATCGCCGAGCCGACACTTCACTCCATCGCCGAGGAAGACAACGATAACACCACTGACGACAATTGGGGTGAAAACACCACCACCACTACACAAGTCACAGAGGCTGGTGTGAGAGGTGTGAGTGTAATTGCCAACAACAACACCACTGCAAACACCACTACAAACACCACTGATGCCACGTGGGGTGAAAACAAGACCACTGCAAACACCACTACTATTATCAAAAGCAATACCAAAGCTAAAATCACTAGGCCTACTACCAAAGCTAATACCACCAGAGCAGATTTTAACAAGCGTGGCAGACCAAGCAAAACACACATACCACCACAACAACAACAACAAAACAACAATAACATCATCAGCAGCAGCACATCCTTATTCACTTCTACGCTCATCTCGTCAACAAATGGTAAGCTGGTTTTATATATGTACCAAATGGTATATATATTTTTTTATATGTGGTGTTCTAATGTTTCATGTGTGTTTTTATATATATGCTGTTTTATAATATTGTGGTGTACATTTTTTTTTTTTTTATAGGTGCATGATTTTGCATTACTAAATTGAGGTTGTTACCATTGTTAGATTGTCATTTTATTTTTATTTTAGGCAGTCAAATAGGAGTTATAGGTACAGTACCAGATTCTGCATTAATATATTGAATTATTACAAGCTTGTTAAGGAGGTATATATTATGAGTTCTATGTACAGCCACAATCAAATAACCACTGACACTTTCCTTCCATCGTGCAAATAAATCGGTATCATATCAAAATATAATCATACAACAACACCACCTCCACTCAATTATTGTATTATTATGAGGTGCTGCAAAATTATACATGTGTTGTTCATTATTACCAATATATTTACTACGATGAAAGGAAAGTGTCGGTGGATATTTGATTGTGGCTGTACATAATATTTTCCATTACTGTACTAAATTATTACAGAGACGAGTTTGTTAAGGAGGTCAGGTCGGGCACGCATTAAACCACTCGAGTTCTGGAACTTTGAAACTGCGGAAGTGACCAAATTGGAGACTGGTGAAGTGAACATTACTACACACAAGTCACACATTCCACCCAAACCACTACGCAAACAACACAAAATCAAAACCACTAACAATACTACAAACACCATAAGTAATCACAAGTCACACATTCCACCCAAACAAACACACAAGTCCAAAAACATAACCACAAAAACTACCACAAATACTACAAACACCAAAGTCATCAGAGTCAAGAGAAAGCCTGCCATGCATCCTTCTCAATATGTTGTTATGGTGAGTGATAGTTGATGGTCCGTCCAATGTACAGTCATGGTCAATAATAATCATCCACATATGGGTACCTCAAACAATTTACTGTCTGATGTTTTCACGTTCACATATGATGTTATTGTTTTAAGTAGTGCATAGCTGCTTATAGTAAATTAAAAGATGGTAGTTAACCTATTTATTGAAAAGTTTATTACCTAAAGAACAGAAGGAAGCTGTCAAACTCTTACGTGAGTTACCCCTAAATGGATGATTATATTTGACCACGACTGTACATACAGTTGATGGTCCAATGTATATACAGTTACACCCTGGATATAAAATGCATGAATACTTGTACAATTTTTATTATTTCATTTTACACTCATTGAAGACCACTAAATATTTTCCCAGGCTTCTGTTATTCATTACCATACAGAAATAATAAGTGATTTACTGAGCCTGTATAAAAAGGATGTAATTTATGTGCGAAATTTAATCATCTTATATCGAGGGACTATTATATTATTATCCCCAACCAGTACTACCTACAGAGAGAGAGAGAGAAAAAAATATATTGCCAACAAATAAAGTGCTAAGTGGTGTGAGAGGGAGACCACCAGTTAGATGGCAGAACGGAGTGGAAGAGTATGTAAAGGAGAGAAACATGAGGGTGAGGGGAGGGCTTGACCAAGTAGGGAGGGAGTGTTTGAACAGGGAAGACTGGAGACTTTTCTGCCGTGGCCACCCCCTCTGGGGGAGTTCCCGGGGGGAACAAGGCATCGGAACTATAGATAGATAGATAAAGTGCTAACCCCTTCCCTCCCCCACTAGAGTCCACGTACACAGAGTAAGTCACCAATACTGACTGATGACCAGGACTCCACCACCACCAGTACTCCCGGTAGTGCTACACCCATGCTGAGATCAACACTAAAGAGAAGGAGGCTATGTTACCCTGGACTCAATATACTCAACTCACCATCAACATCAACATCATCACCATCACCACACACACCAACAACATCATCACACACACCAACAACATCATCACACACACCAACAACATCATCACACACACCAACAACATCATCACACACACCAACAACATCATCACACACACCAACAACAACATCTAAGCAACACATAACAGGTACAGTGGTTGATTGTTTGTTTACATTAAAGTTGTGTATGTTTTTGACACTCACTACTTCTGGTAATTTATTCCATTGATCTATTACTCTATTTCGAAAGTTATATTTCTGTATATCCTTGTGTGTGTGTGTGTGTACATCACTTCTTCTGGTAATTTGTTCCCTTCGTCTATTACTCTATTTGGAAAGCTATATTTCTGTACATCTTCATCTCATCATCTTTTAATTAATTTCTTACTGTCCTTTCATTGTAGGTATTCCTTGTTGACACAAGTTTTCTATATCAATCTTTTCTTTTTCTGTAAACCGTAATCAAATCTCTTCTCTTTTGTCTTTCTTCCAGTTTAGATATTTTTAGTTTCTTTAGTCTTTCTTCATAGCTTAGTTCTCTTAGACTTGGTAGCCCTCTTGATAGAGAAAGGAATGAGGCAAGAAATGAAGGGACTGTCAGAGAGAGAGAAAGGTCTGGTCTCTCCAGAAACCAAGGAAACTTGAGATAATAATAAGTGTTGAAAACTTGATAAAATAGTAACTCTTAGTCTTGTATTGTATTTACAGAGGAAGGAGTGAGGCAAGAGGGGAAGGAACCATCTGAAAGACAAGAAATGACGGGAGTGACTGAGAGAGAAGAAATGAATGGACTATCTGAGAATGAGAAAGGTCTAGTCACTCCCAAGGCCCAGGAGATGAAGTTTGAGAGCCTTTCCTTCACACCGTTTGAGACGAAGGAGTACAAGTGTTACCTGGCTGTCAGTTACCAGGACCCTATACAGGACCTGTACGCTGGATTTATCTTCGTAGAACGCGGCAATTTAGTCTGGGTCACCACCAGATACACGGTAATATTATTATTATTAGTAGTAGTAGTACTGTAGTAGTAATAGTAGTATTATTTCTATTATTATTATTATTATTTTTGTTATTATCATCGTTATTATTATTGTTATGGAGTCTTTCATTATTATTATTATTACAGTATTACTACAATATTATTTTTATTATTACAATACAGTACTGTCATTATTGATATTATTATTATGGGGTATTTTATTACTACAGTATTATTATTATTACTGTATTATTATTATTATTATTATTAATATTATTACTATTATTATTATTACTGGTATTATTATTATTATTGTTATTATTATGTATCTCTGTGTATGGTAATCCTTTGTTGATATAATGCTCATAAAGATTTGATGCTGTCTATATAATACTGTAAGTCTGAAATGTTACTAATTAATAGGATAAATATAATTAAGGGGATGCAGGAGTAGGGAACAGGCTTGGGGGGGGGAGTAGGGGGACAGGCTTGGGATGGGTAGAAAGCCTGTCCCCTATTCCCTCACTCCCTTAACCCCCTCCCCCAAGCCTGTCCCCCTATTCCCACACTCCCCCTATTCCCACACTCCCCCAAGCCTGTCCCCCTATTCCCGCATTCTCCCAAGCCTGTCCCTTACTCCTGCACCCCCTAACCCCCCCAAGCCTGTCCCCCTACTTCTGCACCCCCCAAACCCCCCCAAGCCTGTCCCTCTACCCCTGTACCCCCCAAGCCTGTCCCCTACTCCCATACCCCCCCAGTTCTCCCCCCACAACCTCCCCAAGCCTGTCCCCCTACTCCTGCACCCCCCTAAACCCCTCCTCAAACCCCCCCAAGCCTGTCCCCCTATTTCCACACATCCTTAACCATCTTACATATAGGTGCCTATGTACTGTATATTTCTAAATGTTTGTTATTACCAACAGAACTTGTATGTGATTGAAGGTGTTGGCAAACTACAGGTGGCTGATGAACATAACAAAGGTTCCACATACAGTCTTAGAACAGCTGCCAACGCTTGTATAGCCAAAGGTGAGTTAAGGTGGGTTTATTTGTATAGCCAAAGGTGAGTTAAGGTGGGTTTATTTGTATAGCCAAAGGTGAGTTAATGTGGGTTTATTTGTATAGCCAAAGGTGAGTTAATGTGGGTTTATTTGTATAGCCAAAGGTGAGTTAAGGTGGGTTTATTTGTATAGCCAAAGGTGAGTTAAGGTGGGTTTATTTGTATAGCCAAAGATGAGTTAATTTGGGTTAATTGTCTGTATGCAAGGACGAGTGTGTTGGTGTTGACGAAAGAAAGTTAACATATATATAATGTCATATAATGTATTCTAACACTGTCCCTCCTTTCTATTTCCTTCTCTCTTCAACTGTCCCTCATTTCCTTCTATTTCCTTCATGCTTGCTGTCCCTTCTTTCTATTTCCTTCTCACAGGATGTTCCATTTATTCTCCCACTTATTCACCATCCTACATTCCCACACCCACTCCTCCATTATCCTTCTTTATCCCACATTCTCTCTCTCTCTCTCTCATAATTATTACCATTTTTTTTTTCTCTCTGTCTCTCTTTCATTCTCTGTCTCTGTCTATCTCTATCTTTATATCTCTCTTTCTCATTCATCATATTAATCATCCTCTCTCTCTCTCTCTCTCACAGGTAAAAAGGTGCTATTGAAGAAGGATGGTAGATGCAAAACACTAAAGATGTTTGTGGTGTTAACTAACAGTGAAGAAAATGAACTGAATATTACACAAGAGTAATGCTGGAATAATGTGTGTGTATGTGTATGTGTAATGCTTGAACAATGTGTGTGTATGAGTGTGTGTGTGTGTGTATTCCAAATAACAACAACAAGATATCCATTATTTTTGTTAATCTGGTTCTGTCTTTTTATGATCATACAGTACTTTGGAGGAATCAAAGTACTCAAATGAATTTACCAAAGTTATTCAATCCATTTATTTTTTTATTAACCACATGAAATTAATTGAAGTTATAATTTACAGTTGTACTATCCTTTTAATATTTTAGTTACCACACATTTATAACATTTTGAAGTTAATTGAAAAGTTATAATTTTCAGTTGTACAGTACAGGTCCGTACTATCCTTTTATTTTTTGAGTTGCCACACACACTCATAACATTGTGAAATTAATTGAAAAGTTATATTTTTCAGTTATATTTAATTTTTGAGTTGCCACACACACTCATAACATTTTTAAATTAATTGAAAAGTTATATTTAATTTTTGAGTTTCCACACACACACTCATAAAATTGTGATATTAATAGAGAAGTTATATTTTTCAGGTGTAGGTATAATAATATACTGTAATAGTTTGCTTTGTATAACTTTGCAGTTAGATTTTTTATTTGTAGTTCAGTTTGTATAATGTCATAGTTTGCATTAACAATTTTTTTCAGAACAAATAATATTCAGTTTTCTTTTCACCTTGTGCATTGCAAGTTATGGAAATATTGTATTTTAATATTTTTTTTTTTTTTTTTTTTTTTTTTTTTTATACTAGTTCTTCTATTTTCTTTGTTTAAATTACGTAAGCTTATTTAAATACAGTAGGCTCTTGATTTAGGATGATTAAATTAAGTCCATATAACATTTTAAATTAGGTTCAGTTATTAATTATATATTAAATTTTGCCCATATATCCATTTAAGGGGGTTTGGGAGTAGGGGACAGGCTTGGGGGGGTTTGGGGGGTGCGGGAGTAGGGGACAGGCTTGGAGGGGTTTGGGAGGTACAGGAATGGGGGTACAGGCTTGGGGGGGTTGCGGGAATAGGGGGACAGGTTTGGGGGGTGCAGGAATAGGGGGACAGGCTGGGGGGTGTAGAAAGCCTGTCCCCTATTCCCGCACCTCTCTAACCCTACCCCTCAAGCCTGTCCCCCTATTCCCGCACACACCCCGACCCCCCCCCCCCCAGCCTATCCTCTACTTCAGCACCCCCCAAGCCTGCCCCCTATTCCCGCACCCCCTTAATTAACACAAGCTCAGTAAATCATTTATACACTATGTTTGGTATTGAATAAGAAAAGCCTGAGAATATATTTGGTGGTTTTCAATGTACAGTACAGTATGTAAAATGAAAGTGGTAGATACAATTATTAGTATTTTTAAATTAATTGAAAAGTTATATTTAATTTTTGAGTTTCCACACACACTCATAACATTTTTAAATTAATTGAAAAGTTATATTTTTCAGTTATATTTAATTTTTGAGTTGCCACACACACTCATAACATTTTTAAATTAATTGAAAAGTTATATTTAATTTTTGAGTTTCCACACACACACTCATAAAATTGTGATATTAATAGAGAAGTTATATTTTTCAGGTGTAGGTATAATAATATACTGTAATAGTTTGCTTTGTATAACTTTGCAGTTAGATTTTTTATTTGTAGTTCAGTTTGTATAATGTCATAGTTTGCATTAACAATTTTTTTCAGAACAAATAATATTCAGTTTTTTTTTCACCTTGTGCATTGCAAGTTATGGAAATATTGTATTGTAATTTTTTTTTTTTTTTTTTTTTATACTAGTTCTTCTATTTTCTTTGTGTAAATTACCTAAGCTTATTTAAATATAGTAGGCTCTTGATTTAGGATGATTAAATTAAGTCCATATAACATTTTAATTTAGATTCAGTTATTAATTATATATTAAATTTTGCCCATATATCCATTTAAGGGGGTTTGGGGGTAGGGGACAGGCTTGGTGGGGTTTGAGGGGTGCTGGAGTAGGGGACAGGCTTGGGGGGTTTGGGAGGTACAGGAATGGGGGTACAGGCTTGGGGGGGTTGCGGGAATAGGGGGACAGGTTTGGGGGGTGCAGGAATAGGGGGACAGGCTGGGGGGTGTAGAAAGCCTGTCCCCTATTCCCGCACCTCTCTAACCCTACCCCTCAAGCCTGTCCCCCTATTCCTGCACCCCCCAAAATTCCCCCAACCCCTCCTAACCCACCCCCAAGATTGTCCCCCTATTCCCCCACACACCCCGACCCCCCCCCAGCCTATCCTCTACTTCAGCACCCCCCAAGCCTGCCCCCTATTCCCGCACCCCCTTAATTAACACAAGCTCAGTAAATCATTTATACACTATGTTTGGTATTGAATAAGAAAAGCCTGAGAATATATTTGGTGGTTTTCAACGTACAGTACAGTATGTAAAATGAAAGTGGTAGATACAATTATTAGTATTTTTAAATTAATTGAAAAGTTATATTTAATTTTTGAGTTTCCACACACACTCATAACATTGTGAAATTAATTGAAAAGTTATATTTTTCAGTTATATTTAATTTTTGAGTTGCCACACACACTCATAACATTTTTAAATTAATTGAGAAGTTATATTTTTCTGTTATATTTAATTTTTGAGTTGCCACACACACTCATAACATTTTTAAATTAATTGAAAAGTTATATTTAATTTTTGAGTTTCCACACACACACACTCATAAAATTGTGATATTAATAGAGAAGTTATATTTTTCAGGTGTAGGTATAATAATATACTGTAATAGTTTGTTTTGTATAACTTTGCAGTTAGATTTTTTATTTGTAGTTCAGTTTGTATAATGTCATAGTTTGCATTAACAATTTTTTTCAGAACAAATAATATTCAGTTTTTTTTTTCACCTTGTGCATTGCAAGTTATGGAAATATTGTATTGTAATTTTTTTTTTTTTTTTTTTTTTTTTTTTTTATACTAGTTCTGCTATTTTCTTTGTGTAAATTACCTAAGCTTATTTAAATATAGTAGGCTCTTGATTTAGGATGATTAAATTAAGTCCATATACCATTTTAAATTAGGTTCAGTTATTAATTATATATTAAATTTCGCCCATATATCCATTTAAGGGGGTTTGGGAGTAGGGGACAGGCTTGGGGGGGTTTGGGGGGTGCGGGAGTAGGGGACAGGCTTGGAGGGGTTTGGGAGGTGCGGGAATGGGGGTACAGGCTTGGGGAGGTTGCGGGAATAGGGGGACAGGTTTGGGGGGTGCAGGAATAGGGGGACAGGCTGGGGGTGTAGAAAGCCTGTCCCCTATTCCCGCACCTCTCTAACCCTACCCCTCAAGCCTGTCCCCCTATTCCCGCACACACCCCGACCCCCCCCCCCCAGCCTATCCTCTACTTCAGCACCCCCCAAGCCTGCCCCCTATTCCCGCACCCCCTTAATTAACACAAGCTCAGTAAATCATTTATACACTATGTTTGGTATTGAATAAGAAAAGCCTGAGAATATATTTGGTGGTTTTCAACGTACAGTACAGTATGTAAAATGAAAGTGGTAGATACAATTATTAGTTCACTTGAGTCTACAGTAGTAACCAATACTGTATGAATATAATACTACTGTGTACTACTTATGTTATAGAAGAACAACTGTACAATATATGCTTTAGTTTACCTGTGAATTTAGTTTGTATTAATAAATTGTAATGCCACTTACTGTAGCCTAGATGCAATGAAACACTATTTTTATACTGTATCCATTTTTATAAAACTTTATTCTAATAAAGTAATTACTCCACTGTTATAATGAGTGTGTATTACTTTGTTTGTAATGAATGTGTATTGCCTTGTTTGTTGAGCAAGTAGAAAGTGCAGGAATATATATGCTGTACTGTATAAGGCAACGTCTTCACCACCACTCAAACTTCAGCCAATTACGTTTCACCTTACATTGCATTTGGATTCCTAGTGATTCATTCATAAAGATATACAAAGATTTATTACAAACGAACAACTGCCAAATGTTGCTGTACACAGCCAAATTTTTCTTGCACCTTCTCCTTGTTCAACTGTACATTACACACCCATATACAATAATGCCTTTGATTTCCACTGTTGGTATAATATAGGGTCTCTATGTATTATGGCTGTGTATTGTATTGTACTGTTTGAAATTAATCTATATACTGTATGTAACGTTACAGTAAACCCTCTTTGTACTTTTGGCCACACATGAAGCTGGTACGTCTTGTTACTTGTGAGGAAGCTACAACAGGAAGCAAAGTGAGTCAAAATAATAATTTGTTGACAGACAAATATTATACATATATCAGTGTGGAACAGAGCCTTGGTATTCTTCTTCAGACTTAATCTCTCGAGTCATCTTGTTGAAGTGGGCTTCTTCACTCTTTGGGCCATATTCAAAAACATTCATGGTGTATACGATGGAGTGGTACCAATACAATGACTTTGTTGATTGTCTATGAATTTTTTGTACCAATATCACACCAGTAAGTTCTGGTCTCATCTCCCTGGAATTTGCTTTGGTACTCCAGGCATATAGCCCATCCTTTATTTTTATTGTGTTTTCACTGTGACCACAAAGTTCACAAACTATATAACTTTTCTTTTACTTTTCAATTTTGACAGCAAGATTTGGACCAAGTTACCAACACATCACATCCTTCTGCCTCTAGGCCTACAGTTTCCTAAAATATTATAAATTTGTATAAGAACTGGTGAGCATACTCTTCTAACCTTCTCCTTCATTGCAGGCCTTTACAACAACAAGTAAAATAAAATATGAATAATCTTTAATTTTATAGTAAAATATAAATAATGGGCCCGTTGAAAACGCTATCCCGACCAACGATGATAAACAGAGTATTTGAAAAATATTAAAGATAAACAAAAAATATATAATATAGAAATATGCTACACCTGTGTGTATAACACAGAAAAGATCAATACATCCAGAAAAGAGAAATATAAATAAACATATGTGATAAATAATTAAAAAGTATAGAAAATAAAAATTCAATAATTGTCAGATGCCATGTTTTGGTTATAATAATATCCCCGAAAGTAAAGTCTTTGAAATAAACATAAATGAACCCTTGTATGTTTTTCAAACATGATTCCAACCACACTTAAATATAGAAAGTGAACAAATAATAATAGGTATAAATTTTACATAAATGATTAATTATAGAGAACCTACTATTGCCATGAGAAAAAATAAAATAAAATAATATTGACTTGAGGACCGACTGAGGCAACAGCTGATTCAAACAGAAATCAACTATATATATTTTTTATGTTTTGGTGTTCATTGATTCGACTTTTTTTAATCAGTATCTTGGACGTGTATATCTCAGACCTTCCCATCTTGGCCACAACTGTAATTATCACATTATATATTTTGTTTTATTTGTAATTATTATTTGAATTTGTTATTGTGTATCCATTATTATCGACTGGTTATATATATGTGTGGGCGGATTGGTCCTATTTTTTATTGGTAATATTGAAGTGTTTGTCCATAATGTCTTTTGGACTGTAGGTTTTCAGAAGGTAATGTTTTATAGTGTGTTTTGAACGAATCTATTGTTTACATCCGTCGCAAATAATAAGTGTTTTTGTTAAATAGGCCTAAGTGTTTTTGGAAATATCACACACCCTCCTCCCAACCCAATCTCTTAAAACACGTATGGTAAATTTTGAAAGAATGATCGTTATTGCATATGGGTTTTCTACCTTCATTTAGACCATTCTAAGACTATTTTCTTCTATACCATTTTCTCCACAAATGCTCCATTTTCAAGATATTCAAATTGGGCATTTTGAAATTAGTACCGAAATTAGCCTGACCGGAATATTTTTACAAGTTGCCACAACTCCATTTCGAAAATTTTACTATTACCAGTGATTATATTTCACTATTACAATCAACTTTTCTATATACCATTTATTCTGCAAATGTTGCATAACAGTAGTTACCTCTTATAGTTAGGTCCCGGTAGTCTGCCCAAGTTAGGTCCCGGTAGTCTGCCCTGGTTAGGTCCCGGTTGTGTGTCCCAGTCCAGATTAGGTTAGGTCCCGGTAGTTGGTCCCAGTCCAGATTAGGTTAGGTCAGGTGAGGTGAGGTCTGACTAATTTCTACTGTATATTAGGTCCCGGTAGTCTGCCCAGGTTAGGTCCCGGTAGTCTGCCCAGGTTAGGTCCCGGTAGTCTGCCCAGGTTAGGTCCCGGTAGTCTGCCCAGGTTAGGTCCCGGTAGTCTGCCCCAGTTAGGTCCCGGTAGTCACACTAAATCCTTCTAGGAAATATATTTTTTTCCAGTGAAATCCTGTTGTGGCATAATTTGTTGTAAAAATTTACTGCCTGACCTAACCTAGACTAGACTAGACTAGACCACAGACTACTGGGACCTAACCTGGACAGACTACTGAGACCTAACCTGGACAGACTACTGGGACCTAACCTGGGCAGACTACCGGAACCTAACGTGGACAAAATACCAGGAAATAATCGTGGTAAAGTACAATAGATTACTAATACTGGGACCCAGCCTGATCTGGCAACACTGCTACAAAACGGTAATTCTTTCAATAAATACCTTTTATTCTATGTGTACAAATCTAACACACATAAAGACTAATGTGTTGTTTGTTTTTCAGAGTGAAGTGAAGTGAAGTGAAGTGAAGTGAAGGCAGCATGACAGACACACAACACACTTCACAATCCGTTAGTGTGACAAGTGTACGAGAAAACCTCACTGACATTGTACACCTTAGAACAGCACATACTGAGGTGAGTATGAGAGAGAGTGAGAAAGAGAGTATGTGTGTGTGTGTGAATGAGTATGAGAGAAATAAACAGTGTGTGTATGAGTGAGTGTGAGAAATAAACAGTGTGTGTGTGTGTGTGTGTGTATGAGTGAGTGTGAGATAGAGAAACAGTGTGTGTGTGTGTATGAGTGAGTGTGAGAGAGAGAAACAGTGTGTGTGTGTGTGTGTGTGTGTTAGTGTGTGAGAGAGAGAAACAGTGTGTGTGTGTTTGTTTGTGTGTGTGTGTGTGTAAGAGAGGAAAATGAATAAAATATAGTTCATTAATCATTCATTTATACATGACAAATTTTCGTTATTGTTCTTGTTATTGTTGAAGTTCCTCAAGTTGTCTGGCCGAGCAGCTCTGAGCTCCTGAGGAAGGCCATGGCCTGAACCGGGCTTTCCCACAGTGCCCTTAGAGAGTGTATGTTGTGTTGTTGGCGAGTGTGGTTGTGTGTATTGCAGTCTTCAATAATGTGTTTAATATTATGGGGTGCTGTGTTGCATCCTGGACAGGCATCCGCAGTGGCTTCATCCAGCCTCTTCTGATATGTCAGAAGGGCCGGGTGGTGGCCACAACGCAGCCTGGCCAGGTGGACTCTGTCCTCACGGGGAAGGGAGGATTCAGATGGATGGATGTCAGGAGGTCGTGCATGCAGCTGTGTGTTGTTTTTGAGTGTTTGGATGGACTGATGAGTGATTTGAGTATGGATGTGTTTCTGGAGATTGGTTTGGGGTGGGCATGGTGTAAGAGATGATAGTATATGTGTATGGTATCGTGTGCTAGGTGTTGTTTTGATGTTCCTTGGCATGTGTGTGTGTTGTGCCATGTAGTGTAGTGGATGTTGTGGGTTTGTGGAGGCTGCAGCAAGTGTTTGTGTGCCTCTCATGTCAAAATGATCCTTGATTTTGAGGACCTTGGTTTCATGGTGTATGTTATTGTTATTGTTGGTATTATTATTATGATGATGATGATTTTCATTTTATTTTATTTTATTTATCATACTGTAATACTATAATTATTATTATATTATAATTATTTCTAATACTATTATTATATTATTACATTTCAGAGACTTGAGGGAGTACAGGAAGAATTACGTAAATTACATGAGTACAAGAGCGATTATGTACACCTTAACAAGAGACTGTGTACACTCCCTCACACCACAACACATCAGGTGAGAGAGAGAGAGAGAGAGACAGACAGACAGACAGACAGACAGACAGACAGACAGACAGACAGACAGACAGACAGACAGACAGACAGACAGACAGACAGAAAGAAAGAAAGAAAGAGAGAGAATGAGAGAGACAGACAAATACAGAGATGGACAGAGAGAGACAGACAGAGTTACATAGAATCACAGACCACAATAAACCTTACGGTCCACACAGGGTGATCTGATTAGAAGGTTACTGGTGGAGAATTCCCAGTGATAGTCATAGATAAGGATAGCAAAGTAGAAGGATCTCTACTTTCTACTCTCTACTACAGAGAGAGACAGACAGAGAGAGAGACAGAGAGAAAAATGTATGCTAAAGTTTATTCCCTTCACACATTAATATATATATATTTTTTTCTGAGGTGATGGTTCCGTTTGGTCCATTGGCCTTCATGCCGGGTCGACTGGTCCACACCAATGAAGTGTTGGTTTTACTCGGGGACAACTGGTTCGCTGAGCGGTCCACCACTCAGGCCATCAACATTGTTAAAAGGAGAATACAAGGTGAGATGAAGAGGAATTTAGTGAATGTTTTCAAATTATCATTCAGTTTTCAGCACAATATTGGTTAATTTTCTTTCCCACTTTTTGCCATAAGATGAAGTGGTACTGTAGGTGGAAGGCAAAGAAAGGGTTTAATGTATTATGTATAAGAGATATAATGGGTATAGCATACAATATATTAGACAGTTTGTATGAGAAATTTGTACATAAATTATTATTAATGATGCTTATTTTCTCTCTCTCTCTATCTATCTCTATCTCCCTCCCCCAGACTGTGATAACAAGATCCAGAGAGCGGAATCAACTCGCTCCATCCACCAGGGATGGCTGAGAGAGACAGAGGAGCTACTGACTGGAGAGAGTGGAGAGAGAGTGGAGATAGTGGAGCAAATGAGTGAAGAGGAGTACCAACGTGACCAAAGTAAGAGAGAGAGAGAGAGAGAGAGTGTGAGTGAGTGAGTGAGTGAGAGACAGACAGAGAGAGAGAGAGTGTGAGTGAGTGAGAGACAGACAGACATACAGAGAGTGAGTTTGAGTGAGTGACAGACAGACAGACAGACCCTAGGAGACCTTACGATTCATACAAAGAGGGTACCTGTGGGTTTAGTTGTACAAGTAGATGACCGTCCTTGAATGTTTCATGTGAAACCATCAAGGAACACTCACACAACGGCTTAAACACCTAGACGGTGGTTTAAGACTTTGTCTTAGTGAGAGACAGACAGACAGACAGAGACAGAGAAAGAGAGTGTGAGTGAGTGAGAGACAGACAGACAGACAGAGAGAGAGAGAGAGAGAGAATGGGGAGGGATGGGGATAGGAATGAGGGATGAGTGAGAAAGAGGAAGGGAGAAGAGGGTGTAAAGGAGAAAGAGAAAGAGAGAGGGTGTGCGTGTGAGAGAGAGTGTGTGTGCTTGTGAGAGAGAAAGAGTGTGTGTGCTTGTGTGAGAGAGAGGGTGTGTGTGTAAGAGAGAGAGAGAGAAAGTGTGTGTGAGAGAGAGAAAGTGCGTTTGAGAGAGCGTGTGTGTGTGTGTATGAGAGAGAGAGTGTGTGGAGGGATGAGTGAGAAGGAGGAAGGGAGAGGAGGGTGTAAAGGAGAGGGAGAAAGAGAATGAGAGTGTGTGTGTGTGAGACAGAGAGACGGTGGGCATGTGTGGGAGAGAGGGTGTGTGTGTGTGAGAGAGATAGAGAAAGTGTGTGTGAAAGAGAGAGAGGGTTAATTTATCAACAAATTATTTTAATTTTGAATTAAAATAAACTTAAGTTCTTTCAAATTAAACTTAAGGTGTTTTAAATTAAACTTCAAGTAGTTTAAGGGGGTGTGGGAGAAGGGGACAGGCTTGAGAGGTGACTGGGGGGGGTGCGGGAATAGGGGGACAGGCTTGTGGTGGGTAGAAGGCCAGTCCCCCTATTCCCGCACCTCCCTAACCCCCCAAAACCCCCCCAAGCCCGTCCCTCTATTCCCACACACCCTTAAATTGAAGTTCAGGTGTTTTTATTTGAACTTCAGGTGTTTTAATTTGAACTTCAGGTGTTTTAATTTGAACTTCAATTATTATAATTTGGTAGCCAACAAATTTACCATCATATTTTATTATTACTGATAGCCAACTAATTCACCATTATATATATTATTATTATTATTATTATTATTTTATTATTACTGATAGCCAACTAATTTACCATTATATATATTATTATTATTATTATTATTATTATTATTATTATTATTATTATTATTATTATTATTATTATTATTATTATTATTACTGATAGCCAACTAATTCAATGCAATCTCAACAGAGCAACACAAAATCAATGTGACAAAACACCATCAACAAGAGAAAGAGAGAAAGAATCAAGAGAGAGAAAGGAGTGAAGAGGAGCAGAGATTCACACACACACTTGCAGACAAAGATAAAAAGATCTATGAAGATATTATGAAGAGATTAGATGCCTTGGAAATGGAAGAAGAAGAAGAAGGAGAAGATGAAGAGGAGGAGGAAGAGGAAGAGGGGTAAGGAAAAAGGGAGAGAGAGATAGAGAGTGTGCGTGTGTGTGTGTGTGAGTTCCTTAGTGCCAAATAGGAGACATCAGGGGCAGAAGTCAGTATTGAGGATGGTGTGTGTGTGTGTGTGCTCCTTAGTGCCAAATAGGAGACATCAGGGGCAGAAGTCAGTATTGAGGATGGTAATAAAAAGCAAGTACCTGATAATAGACATTGGTTACTCAAATGGGACAAGTATCTTTCTCCTGGGCTGTACCAACCATTACTGTGTCCAACTGTGCCATCGCCTCGACGTCTTGAATGAAATTGGTCGTTAATTTGGACCTCTCTCACCTTATGTATCACCTTCCTCAAAATTTAAAAAGATATTTGGTTTATTCCTTTATTCATTGTGTCTTTGTTAATTTAAGCATAGTTTTTTCCATAACCCATTTATTTCTTGCACCAGCTTCATACTACATTTAACCTTTATAAACAATGGATGAATACTGTACTTATAGCCACTACTGTTCTTCATTTTATGCTAATATACAGTTGCCAAAAAAGGTATTGTGACAAATCTTGATAGAACTTTAACCATAGTAATATCCACTACTATTTGTAGGGATTATAAGCATGTATAACAGAAGAAAATATACATATCCTTCTGTAATACATACTTATATATAATCCCTACAAACAACCTTTGGACATTAATATATTTAATGTTGTATCAATAGTTGTAGCAATACCTTTTTTGGCAACTGTACATAGTATACTGTAGACTCTGGATATAAAATAAATAAATGGATACTTATATTTATTCATCATTTCATCTTACACTCATTGAAGACCACTAAATGTTTACCCAGGCTTGTGTTATTCATTACCAGACAGACCAAATAATATACTGAGCCTGTGTTAAAAGGATATACAGTATGTGATCAATTTAATCATCTGATATCAAGGGCTTACTGTTATTGTTGTTGTTGTTGAAGTTGGTGAGTGTGGGTGTGTGTATTGCAGTCTTTCATAATGTGTTTAATAGAGTGGGGTGCTGTGTTTTCTATATCAATCTTTTCTTTTTCTGTGGCACATTTGTAAACCATAATCATATCTCCTCTCTTGCATCTTTCTTCCAGTTAAGGTAATTTTAGTTTTTCTTAGTTCTCTTAGACTTGGTAGCCATCTTGTTGCTGCTCTTTGTACTTTATCTAATGTAGTGATATGTTTCTTTAAATGTGGGTTCTATACTACTGCAGCATATTCTAAGTCAGGCCTTGTAAAGGAGGTGATTATTTTCTTGACCATTTCTTCGTCTGTATAAGTTAAGGCCACTCTTATATTTGCTAACAATCACATATTCATTTATAGGATCAACTGGTGTCAATTTCTTATTTATTCACTCCTTCATCATCGATCATAATGTGTGTGTGTGTGTATTTTTATACTGTACAATACAAGATATTAATTTCCTAATTTTCAGAATTGACGAGGAAGAGGAAGAGGAAATAGAAGATGAAGAAAGAACAGAAAGAGAGAAAGGAGGGAGAGAAGTAGGTGAGAAAGGAGCTCTCAGCACTGATGCCAAAGATACCAAAGTCACCGATACAACAACAACAGTTGATAAAACAACTTTAGATCCAATACCAGGCACAACAACAACAGACACAGACACACCCACAGACACAGCCACCACCAGCTGCCGACACTTGAAACAGAAACCCAAATTGAAGCGGCGTGTGTCTTGGGCAGACGATGCCAGACCACTCTATACCATTATACCTGATGACACCAATAAACAGGTGGGTTTGTATGTGTGTGTCTCATTCTCTCAATTCTTCCAACTTTCTTATTTCCTTAACACTTGCCATCCCAACTCTCTTCTATCACCTTCTCCCTTGTCCCACAGGATCTTCAAGACTTAGGACGGTCTTCTTCTTTTGTCCTCAAATGTAAAGCTCATATTTGTGTATGTTTCTCTTTGCAAGATTGTACAGCTGATCCTTGATATAAGATGATTAAAATTAGCACATTAATCCTTTCAAAACAGACTCACTACTTACAATGCAGCAGATGGTTGTAATCAGATTCTGTTACTATATGGATTCTCTATCACTCTGAGTCTTGAGTTTCATGACCTTCCTGCTGTTGAAACACTTGAGTTTTGGTGAAGATGGTGAACTCGATAATATCAAGTCACACAAACACTTGTACAGTTAATCCTCATTTTACACTGGCATTATGTGTGCGTAATGAATGTATGTACTGTAAACACTTATTGTACACTATATTAAACACACATAATATCAGTGTACTGTACAAAGAGGGTTTTCTGTACATAGTTTCATTACACACATTATATTACACACCCAATATACAAGTGTAAAAGGAGAGTTAACTGTAAAACCACTGAGAATGTGTAAAGTCACAAGAATGGTAACAAAGCAATGTTTATAGTATGACAACACATGTGTGACTTAAGCTCCTTCCACAAGAGGCAAAAAAAACTGCAGGCAGACACTGTTACCAATATTGTGAGTGGGTGGCACAAGTGGTAAATAGCTGCCAGAGACTGTTTGATATGGTAACACTGGTAAAAAGCGAGAGAATTTAACTGGGTTGCCCGTGACCGCTGTCTCTTTGCCTCGTGTGGATAGGGCTTAAGTCTGTGTTTACATTACAACTTCCGCCAGATGAACATTGATAACCTCAAGAAATATTTACGTCTTATTTCTTTGTTATACATACTTACTTTCAAAATTTAAATTATTTTTCTATGAATATTTGCGAGCCATAGTGACTTATCCATAATTATGACTAAATGAATACCGACTTAATGGGGTTTTCTGTATATGTAGTAGGCCTTTGATATAATATGATTAAATTTAGCACATAATTATATCCTTTTAACACTGGCTCAGTAAATGTATGTTGCTGTGTGTGTGTGTGTTTCTCTGTGTGTGTGTGTATTTATAAGTGTCACTCATCCACACACACACATTTAAGTACTGTACTGTAGTGGCCCCCATTTCCTCTCTCTGTATGTGTGTTTCTCTGTGTTTCATTGAGTGTGTTTATAATTATGTCTCCTCTCCTTTACAAACACACACACAGATCTACCGCATCAAGTACTGCAGCGGTCCACTGTCCCTCTCGTTGGACCTGGACCCCCAAGACACCACCACCACCACCACCAACACCACCAGCCCTCAGAACCCAGGGGAAGGAACCACACACACCGCCACGACAGGAATACGCAGCCCCTCGGATCTCTACAGGGCATTTGCTGGCATGGGTGAAGGAGGAGTGGCTGAAGGGGGGGCAGAAGGAGGAGGAGGAGAAGGAGATGGTGGTAGTGGTGGTGTGGAAGTGGAAGAGAAAGGAAAGGAGGGACTTCAGAGACCTCGTGGTATATTGAAGAAGGCTACATCTCTGCCCTTGCAAGGTTGGTACAGTACTAATACATAATTTTTGACCAGAGTGTGAGCAGCAGGTGTTGCTCATTTCCTCACCCAGTACACATGTAGAGGCTGAGTTCAAATGCAGGGTGTGTGTGTGGTGCCTGCCATTCGTCTCTGGTCAGAAATTACGTATCACGAGTGTACAGTATACAGTACTGAGAGAGATAATGACACTCGCACAAATCAATAGACACACATGCACACACAGGCATACGTTTTGTAGACACCATGTAATGTACAGTCTATCAATGATACACATACCACACCCTCATTCAGTTACTCACAGTTTTAGCTAGTGAAATCTGGAGTAGAAAGCAGGGGTTATCCTACAGCAGATATAAGATGGACCAATCACAATGACTGTAAGATAACCCTGCTTACTACTTCAGATTTTACCAGCTAAAACTGCGAGTAACTGAGCGAGGGTGTAGTATGTGTATCATTGACGGACTGTACCTGATATACCGACAAAGATTATAAATATATATATATATATATATAATGAGGTCTGTAGTGATGGGAAGGAATCTTTAGGTAAGGAAATACTCAGCCTAACTACAGTAGATTTCTTGAAGTTCTTCCAGTTAAGGCAACTTTATTTTCTCTAATCTTTCTTCATAGCTTAGTTCTCTTAGACTTTGTAGCCATCTTGTTGCTGCTCTTTGTACTTTCTCTAATTTGGTGATATGTTTCTTTAAATGTGGGTTCCATACTATTGCACCATATTCCAAGGTAGGCCTTATAAATAAATGTTATTATTTTGTGCGTGTACAGTAAGTGTAAGTTGTGTGTGTTGTAGAAAAAATTGGTGATAATATAACCCAACCTAACCTATTCTAACACACACACACAGATGATGACAATGGTGGTGAGGGCTGGTGCCTTCCTCCAGCACCCATGGATTTAGAAGATGAAGATTCCCCACCACCACCAACCACTCCTCCACCTCCTCCCTCCCCTCCACCAAACAGAACTTCCTCCTCCTCTGCTTCTTCCACCTCCTCCTCTTCTCAACCGGTAAGTCAATAATATTTACAATTATATTTTTTTATTTACAGTAGACATTTGATATATGTTTATTAAATTTATCACATATAATGGGAGTTAATGAAGGTTGTGGTGTGATGTTCAGTTGCCAAAAAAGGTATTGCGACAAATGTTGATAGAACTATATCTATCTATCTATAGCTCTGACGCCTCGTTCCCTCCGGGAACTCCCCCGAAGGGGGTGGCCACGGCAGAAAAGTCTCCAGTCTTCCATGTTCAAACACTCCCTCCTTACTTGGTCCAGCCCTCCCCTCCCCCTCACGTTTCTCTCCTTCACATACTCTTCCACTCTGTTCTGTCATCTTACTGGTGGTCTGCCTCTCACACCACATCCCTCAACTTCACTTCCATACACCTTCTTTACAAACTCCTCACCTTGCATTCTCTCTACATGTCCAAACCACCTCAAAGTATTACGTTTCACTCTCTCAACCACTCCACACTCAATACCAATTGCCTTCTCACTCATACCACATCTCTTATACACACTCTCATTACTTTCTCCATCCCACATTGTCAGTCCACATGCACCTCTCAGATAACTCATTTCCACAGCACCTATTCTTGACTGATGAGCCCTACTCCATGTCCAGGTCTCCGACGCATACGTCAGTGTTGGCAAGATTATACTGTTCCTCAGTCCCCTTTTCACTTCCATACTCACACTTCTACCCTTCATTATCCTCCCCAGTGATCCTATGACTTGTCTACCCTTCACTGCTCTCTCCCTAATTTCTCCTTCCATACTTCCATGTTTACACATAACTGTCCCCAGGTACTTAAACTCCTTCACTTCCTCCATCCTCTCACCCCTTAGGGTTATCTCACACTTCGTCCCAGTTGGTACTTCCACTCTGTAAGGTGTAGCAAAGTCAATCACTTCAGTTTCTGCTCTCTCAAACACCATCACTTTACTTTTACCCACATTTACCTTCAGTTTCCTTCACTTACATACATACTGAAATTCGTCCACCACTCTAGAACTATAGCCATAGTAATATCCACAAGTTTTGTAGGGACTATAAGCATGTATAACAGAAGGAAATATACCTATCCTTCTGTAATACATACTTATAATCCCTACAAACAACTATGGACATTAATATATTTAATATACCTTTTTTGGCAACTGTACATTAAGGTGGTGTGGGAACAGGTTTGGGGGGGGTTTAGGGGGGTGTAGGAGTAGGGGAACAGGCTTGGTGTGGGGTGCGGGAGTAGGGGGGGATAGGCTATTCCTGCAACCCCCTAACCACCCCAAGCCTGTCCCCCTACTCCTGCACCCCCTTAATTAAAACCACCACCTTCTCAGCTGACTTATCAACCACCGAGCAGAAATATTTTGATTTTTTTTATATCTGGCAACTCCACTACTACAAGACTGTGCACTTGTGAAGTATTGTATGGTAAAGTTAGTGAGTGCTTAACCCGTAGGAGCCGCAATTCCAATTACGCTACTGGCCCCAGAACCGCAAAAACAGGGTGATTTTAAAAGTTTCGTTTAGGTAAATTCTGTTATTACAGATTTGTAGAGCTTGATTTTACACACCAGAATCTGAAATAGAAAGTTTCGTAAGTCGACTGGTTTGAGTAGGGGAGTGCATCAAAATCCGAGAAAAAACCCAGTTACCACTAAAAAAACAAGGAAAACTTGAGATAGCGTAACTTATTACGCTAAAATATGATCAAATATGATCATATATGACGAAATTATAGTTTTCAAGGTATAAATATACATAAATATGCATATATAATAGCATACTGCAGGCTTACTCTGTACACGTAACGTTATGTACATATAACATGTGCGTATATGTGTGTATTGCCCAGTACGCATATAAACAAGGTGTGATATGACTTAGATAAGCTTCCCATACGATTATAAAAGCATGGGAACTCGGGGAGGGAGGGAGTAGGAAGGATAGGAGAGGAGGAGTCAGTGTGGGGGAGTAGAGAGAGGTGTTGGTGGGTGGTATGGTAGGGAGAGAGCAGGCATCAAAGAGGCCGCCTCCCCCCCCCCCCCCACAGAGCCAGAACGCAATATTTATAGTCAGTCCACACTAGTAGCCCCAAATCTAACCAGTGTTACCAATGAAGTGGCCAGATATAGCCCAAGCAGGGTTTTTTTTACAGTCTTTATATTATATCAATCGGCTTCAAGGCCTAAATTCGTGGTGACGTGATATTAAGTCAATAGGCTCTTAGGGGTTAATGGAGCTTGAAGTGTGTAAGGATATCTTTTGTCATTAGCACACATAATTTCCCAGAAGTGTTGACTGATACGTCACCAAATTTTTGGTAACACATGTGAGGCTTCCAGAAAAACTGATGGTTTGTAGCCCAGACTTTTTGTTATCATGGTGTGGGGAATTTGATTTTCATGGAGGAAAGTGTTACTCTGAATGATGAAGGACATCTTCATTATTATTTGATAATTTAGAACAACACACCTTGTCACAGGAGCAACATTGTCAAGGAATGGTTAGGGGATTGGGCCATAAATTATTTTCATAACAGTCCTGACTAAATCTTAGTGAAAACTAAGAAAAAAGGACACAAGTTCCTTTCCAAAACTGGTGGATGTGTGTGAGTCACTTAGTGAGAACACATTACACACCGACTCACTCCTTTCCATTGTTTACAACCAATTTTACAGTACCATTTTCATCCCCAATTATCCTTTCTTTCAATTATCCTTTCCTTCTAAATTCAACAGGTCCCTCTCACCAATACTGTATTATTCATTACCGTATTTACTATATTAATTATTACTGTATCTGTAGTAATTACCTTCTCAAAATTCTTGCAGGCATTCACGTACTGCATACAGGAACACAAGCCAAAAACACCCAAGGAGGAGTCGACAGCCACCTCTTCCACATCTACTTCTTCCACTTCTGCCACTTCCACATCTGCTCCTGATCCACAACCTAAAAGAATATCCAAATTTAAGGCATCCAGAATGAAAAAGTAATAATAATGATAATGTGCTCCAGATTTATTATCATCACTGTAGTAATAGTGTTGATGTTACTGTATTAATTGGTAATGTTTACTACTTTTTTTTTTATAATTTTGGAGACAGTTTTTGAAATAGTTCGCTTCCTTTAAGTTTAGTTTTGCTGACTTTAAAGCTGCTAATTATTCCTCTTCATTGTATAGTGTTATTGTTGGTTAATTAATCTGCAGCAACTAATTCTTACAAGCAACAAGAGGCCACCATTGGTTCTGTTTGTTTCCTGGCTGTATAGTCTCTGTTTTGACATAAAGTACTTGACATTTGGTTGGTCATTGCATTGTAAAGTATCTGACATATTATAGCAGCAGAGAATAACACACATCCTCTCAACTTGACAGCCTAAAGCCGACTGAGGCTCATTGCAGCACAACATTATTATTATTTTTAGTCTTATTAGTCTTATTATTATTATTATGCTCCTTATCCCTATTATTATTATCATTATTACAGTATTATTAATATAGTATTTTCTCTTTGTACCGTACACCACTGAGACATTGGTCTGTTTACTGGCACAGTATGAAGGGTTTACTGTATCTTATGTGTCTATGTATCTGTGTCTTTCAGTGCAACTCTTTATATGTATGTATGTAGGTGTATACTGTATCTCCATGTGCATTTCTTTATCTATGTATTTATGTATATCTGTATCATATCTATCTCTGTTTATCAGTACAGCATTATTTTTAAGGGACTAATACACTTTGGGTACAGTTGAGCAAGTTGAAAGTGCAAGAAAAGTATGGCTGTACAGTTGACCACACATGAATCTACAACAGGAAGGAAAGTGAGCAAAAGTTATATATAGTTTGTTGACAAGCAGATACAGTCTGTAGTAATAATATATTACTGTCTGCCTGTCAACAAACTACATCTTTTTTCACTTTCCTTTCTATTGTAGCCGAGCACCTCACAAGTAACGAGCCATACCAGCTTCATGGAAACATCTGGCAGTTCTTTGTAGTAGTAAGCCTTCCAATCTTTATGAATGGATAACCAGGCACTCATAGCCAATGTAAGGTGGAATGGGATTGTCTGAACTTTGAGTAGAGGAGGTGTTGCCAGATACCACTATATATTTTTATTGCACTTTATATTTGCTCAAATGTATAGTTGTGAGCACTAATAAGTATACAGGTGTGCTTGGAATACCTAGAGACAGTAAATAAATATACAATAACATCTCCATTGGAATTACTTCATTGTTGGTGAATTAGTGGACTGTTCAAAGCTTCAACCACCAAAGCTGTATATTTATTAGTGCTTGTAACTGTACAATGGAGATTTTTTTGTATATATTTACTGTTTCAAGGTATTCCAAGCACACCTGGATACTTATTTGTGCTTGTGACTGTACATTGGAGCTCCTTGATTCCTCCAAATGATGCCAGGAAACAGAACCTGATAAACAAAATTAATGGAGATCTGTTGTTGCTTGGAATAGTTTGGAGGAATCAGTTGCTCCAGATTTACTAACACTGTACTTCACCCTTATTCCTGTCATAATTGTACCGATTACCTTTAATAATTAATTAATGTACAGTGGTGGACATTAGTTTCAATACACATATGTATAATTTGACTGTTTACATATAATGTTATTTTGAATAGTGAGTAGCTGCTTATTGTAAATTAGAAGATACAGGGTGTGTGTGCATCTGTGCGGATGTGGTATGTATCGTGTATGTGTGTGTGTGTGTGCTATATATTTTTTTCTCTTTCTGTCTTTAACATGAATCATCCCAATGTGGATAATTATTATTGTCCACAACTGTAAACTTGCTAACAAGAGGCTTGTAGGAGGAACACTGAGTGAAGGGACAAGGAATGGGGCAATGATTATGGAAATGAAGACAAATTTACATGGTAGTGTGGTACAGTAATCCAGACATTGACATACAGGCTAGGTCGATTCCACAGTGGTTGGTATTGGTTTGTAAGCACGCAAACGAAAGAATGTTAGCCTTGTTAATAACATATGTGTGAATTATCTAACTGTTGGATAGATAGTGTGAATACATATGCTCAGCTTTTGGAAAATAATAAAGCCTTACAAGTGTGGTTGGTTTGGAAGCTAACTAACAAATACGACTGTGGAATCGACCCAGGATGATGATGGAGAGACATTTATCAAGAGTTAGAAGGCTGGAAAGAAATAAGTTAGGCTACTTGAGAAGTGTGTGTGTGTGTGATGTAATGTAATGTGGAAAGATAGACTGTCCAATGAAGAACTATGTGAGAAAAGTGTTGTGAATGTGGATGTGTTGGAGAGTGTGAAAAGGAACATTTTGATACTGAATGTGTGTATTTTGGTGCTGAATGTGTGTAATTAATGTCTGGATGTGTGTAGTTTTTATCTTAGATTCCATTACTGTATTACATTTACTGAAAAAAAGAAATAATATGTGGGAACTGGAATATATAATTATTATGTTTACCAGAGAATAACAAATAAACAAGTATATTAATAAGTTGTGTGTATTAAATAATTGTTTGGTGTAAATATGTATTGTTTACATGGTAAAATACATAGAGTGGATATTGTGTAATTTAACAGTATACATACATGTGAATTAATCACTTATATGTATTAAATAATTGTTTGTTTGGTGTAAATATGTATTGTTTAAAAGTTATAAATACATTGAGTGGATATTGTGTAATTTAACAGTATACATACATACATACATACATACATGTGTTGGTTAATGTTATGTATTAAATAATTGTTTGTTTGGTGTATATAAATATGTATTGTTTACTAGTCTGTTCAAAATTTTTGTTCCACTAGCCTCTATCTATCTATCTATCTATCTATCTATATCTATTTCTATCTATCTAAGCATAAGAGGCCAAAAGGAACACAAATTTTGAACAGAGTATTGTTAGAATACATTTAACAGTATACATACATACATACATACATGTGTTGGTTAATGTTATGTGTACAGTATGTATTAAATGAAGTACAGTACCATATGTATTATTTATGGAATATGTTCAATGGTATGTAATGTCATGTAGGGTGCTGCTACAGGGGGACACAGTTGGGGTTTTTAGGGGGGTGCAGGAGTAGGGGGACAGGCTTGGGGTGGGGGTTTTAGGGGGTCCAGGAGTATGGGGACAGGCTTGGGGGGGGGTTGCGGTGTGTGGGAAAAGGGGGACAGATTTTGGGGAGTTTCAGGAGTAGGGGACAGACTGGGGGGGTCTGGGAGTAGGGGACAAGCTTGGGGGGGGTCTGGGAGTAGGGGGACAGACTTTTGGGGGGTGCAGGAGTAAGGTGACAGACATGGGGGGGTTTTGGGGGGTGCAGGAGTAGGGGACAGACATGGGGGGGGTTTGGGGGGTCAGGGAGTAGGGGACAAGCTTGGGGGGGTTGGGGGTGCAGGAGTAGGGGACAGGCTTGGGGGGGGGGTTTGGGTGGTGCAGGAGTAGGGGACAGGCTTGGGGGGTGGGGTTTGGGGGGTGCAGGAGTAGGGGACAGGCTTGGGGTGGGGTTTTGGGGGGTGCAGGAGTAGGGGACAAGCTTGGGGTGGGGGTTTTGGGGGGTGCAGGAGTAGGGGACAGGCTTGGGGTGGGGTTTTGGGGGGTGCAGGAGTAGGGGACAAGCTTGGGGTGGGGGTTTTGGGGGGTGCAGGAGTAGGGGACAAGCTTGGGGTGGGGGTTTTGGGGGGTGCAGGAGTAGGGGACAAGCTTGGGGTGGGGTTTTTTGGGGGGACAGGGTTGGGGTGGGGATGGGGGAGTAGGGGGACAGGCTTGCGGGGGGGGGGGGGTTGTGGTGTGTGGGAGTAGGGGGACAGATTTGGGGGGTTTTCAGGAGTAGGGGACAGACTTGGGGGGGGGGTTCAGGAGTAGGGGACAGACTTGGGGGGGGTTGGGGTTTAGGGGGTGCAGGTGTAGGGGGAGAAGCTTGAGGGGGGTGCGGGTGTAGGGGGACAAGCTTGAGGGGGGTTTTAGGGGTTGCAGGAATAGGGGACAGGCTTCTACCCACCCCAAGCTGACATGTCCTCCTATTCCGGCCCCCCTCCCCCCAGTCCCCCTTTTCCAGTCCCCCCTCAAGTGTGTCTCCCCCATAATTAAATCAATGCACTTTTCCCTGGACACAATAAATAATAAATGTTATAAACACTACATTTTTTACTCACCTTAATTAATTACGACTAGTTTAGGCGATTTGTGGAGGCGAGGACACACACACACACACATACAATTTTTAAAACTTAAATAGATAGATAGATAGATAGAGAGATATAGACATATAGAGATATAGATATAGATATAGATATATATATATAGATAGATAGATAGATAGAGAGATATAGACATATAGAGATATAGATATATATATATATATATATAGATAGATAGATAGATAGACATAGATAGACAGATATATGGATAGAAAGATAGATAGATAGATAGAGATAGATAGATAGAGATATATAGATAGAAAGATATATATATATATATATATATATATATATATATATATATATATATATATAGATAGATAGATAGATAGAAATATATATATATATATATATATATATATATATATATATATATATATATATATATATATATATATATATATATATAGATATATAGATAGATGCTCTCTCTCCCCTTTCTACACTCTCTCTCTCTCTCTCTCTCTCTTTGTGGAGTCAAAACACAGAGATAGAGAGATATACAGAGTGATAGATAGATAGATAGATAGATAGATAGAAATATATATAGAGATAGATAGAAGTAGATATAGATAGAAAGATAGATATAGATAGATAGATAGATAGATATTGTTAGATATATAGATTTTGATAGACAGATATAGATAGATAGATAGATATAGGTAGATAGATATAGATAGATAGATATAGATAGATATTTTCCCGGGCAACGTCGGGTATCGCTGCTAGTTATAATGGCAATATTTTTCATTATATTACGATTTACGAGTAATGTAGAAATACATTATCAATTAACTGATATAAATGACATTCGAAATTAAAGTAAATAATATGTTGTTAATTTTATTACAATGTTTACAACGGGACAGTGAAGTGTTTTGTTGTTGTTGTTGTTGTCACATTACTTTGATAGCTCCTAATGTTAGATTAATTATTAAGTCAGGTGTCTCCCCAAGAATGGTGTTTATGTTGTTTAATTAAACAGTATAGGGATGTGTAGAGTTATTACGGTATGAAGTGTAGTCATGATAATAATAGAAGAGACCGAACACCTTTGACAAGTTGACGTGTTTAATTAATTACTACAAAACATGTCTATATCTTTCTTGTAGTAATTACAACCTCAATTTTGTGTTCAATATATTCTAAAACATTATAACAAGTCATGTAAAATTACAGAAACGTGTTTAATTAAATAATAAAAGTGTTATGACAGAAGTTGGAATGTGACTGGATGGACGCGCGAGGGACGCGCTTACTGGAGGTGCTGGTTTGGAAAATTCACTTGTTCGAACTCCGTTTAGTTGCTCACTAATTTAACACTCCTTGGACCCTGGTCAAGCACTATCAGCCATGGCTGTACTTCATTACTGAATACATAACCCAGTACTATTGGACACAAAAAAATGTACACACTGTTGTATTCGATGGCTGACAACATTATATAGAAAATGTTGTTGTTGAAGTTCGTCAATATTAAGGTGTCTGGCCAACAAGCATCCCTGTATAGACAATGTAACACTACTACACATAACTAATGGAGTTGGTAGACCATTAATTTATTCATTGTACTACTACACATAACTAATGGAGTTGGTAGACCATTAATTTATTCATTGTACTACTACACATAACTAATGGAGTTGGTAGACCATTAATTTATTCATTGTACTACTTTACAAATAATGAGTGACCTTTCTTTTCGGTATTCTTCAAGCGTTGGACCATAATCAGGTTTGGACTGAAGGATTGCAGATTGCAATGTTTTATAATGTTTTTTTAATGCATTTATTGTTCAAGGCCATCGCATTTTAATGTTTGGGGAGATACGACCCCTCCTGCGCCCCACAACCCAATCTCCATAAACACTTCATTTTCGCCATATTTGAACTAGATTCGTCGGAAAAACACTACAAGGTATTAAATAGAATTAATATGACCTCACCTGACCTGACCTAACCGAATCAGTACCGCGGGAAATTACGATTATAGACGTCCACATTAAATGGCGCAACTACGTCAACACCACTACAGAGGCCTACCATCACTACTTCGCCACCAAGACCATCCGTGTGCATCCAGCCAACACCCCATGGATGACACCACGAATAAAGCGGCTGTTACAGCTACGAAACAGGCACTACTACACCGACCCAGTCCAGTACAGAAGCCTTAGAAACAGGGTAATAAGGGAGATTAGGACTGCCAAGGCTTGCTACTACCCAGAAAAAGTGCAACACTTAAAACAGGACAACAACAGACAGGGTACTCCAAGATTAAATCTCTCTGTGGTTTACTAAAGCAATCCCCCTCCTTCCTCTGTACTTCACACCTTTCTCCTGATAATGCGGCTGAGGCGCTTTAACGGTCACTTTGCCGCTATCTGTCAAACTCTCCCCCCTCTTCAGACCAGCCTTCTCCCTGCCTACCTCCCCTCCCCATCTCCACTCCCGTCTGTCCATAAGGCTGGGATTGCCAAAACAGATCCACCACACCTCATGACCTCCCCATTAAAATTTACAAAGAATTTGCCCCTGAACTAGCCACGCCCCTCTGCTTCATAATCAATGCCTCCCTCGCTCAAAATGCTTGCCCTGCTGACCGGAAAATTTCCTACGTCACTCCCATCCCTAAAACTCCCACCCCACAAACCTTTAATGACCTAAGACCAGTTGCCATCACACCTCTCCCTAGCCTCCTTTGTGAAGATTTCGTATTTAACTGGTCTTATTCACAAATTAGTAAACAGCTAGACACCCGTCAGTTCGGCAACATCAAATCCACCTCCACCTCCCACTGCCTAGTCAGCTTCCTTGAGTTTATCCACAGCCACTTGGACAAACGTAACACATCTCTCGCCCTTGCTTTTGTCGACTTTAGGAAAGCGTTTGATCATGTAGACCACACTGTTGTCATCAACAAGACCATTAACTGGGACTCCACCCCAACCTGGTAGCTTGGCTGGCTGACTTTCTCACAGGAAGGCAGCAGACGGTCCATTATCAGGGCTCCATATCTCCCCTGCAACAGCTGACTTGTGGGGTGCCGCAAGGAACTAAATCTGGACCACTTTCATTCCTCATGCTGATTAATGATGCCCTCACTGACACCCAGCATCGATGGAAATACATGGATGACTGCACGGTTGGCATCCCAGTCAACACTAGGACGCCAGATTATAACCCACTGCAAGCCACCCTCGACAGATTGCAGACGTGGACAGAGCATAACAATGTTTCTATCAACCACACCAAGACCGTGGTGATGCACGTCTGTACCTCATCTACAGCAGTGCCGCCCTCCCAGCTCACAATTGGCCCTCATCCACTCATTCAAGCTTCTCGGCATCACTGTAGATGACCAATTATCATGGAAGCAACATGTAGCTAGGAAGGTCAAGGTAGCCTCATACAAGCTTTACATGCTGCGCAGACTCAGGTCTCTGGGGACCCCAGCAGGGGATTTGAAGGTAGTCTATACCACCTTCATATTACCCTCCCTGCTGTACTCTTCCCGGCTTCCCCAGTGTGGTCATCATCTCTGAATAAAACACAGCAACAACAGCTGGAGAAAGTACAGAAGAGGGCATGCAGAGTCATACTTGGCCCTGCCTACACCAGCTACAATAATGCCCTCACCACCCTGAGTCTGCTCAGGCTGACAGCCATGTATGAGCAAGCCCTCATCAAGTTTGGGGAAGGCTTGTTAAGTAACCCACGTCACCGTCATCTACTACCACCTAACGCTCCCCCACCAGCCAGGGCTACCAGACACCAAAACAAACTGGTGCCACTCAAAGCCCCTCGCACTGACCGCTATCGCCATAGCACTATTCACACTTTGGTGCGAAAGATAAACACTTAAATTAACTAGTACTGTACGTCTCCAAGTTGTAGCCTATAGATCTTAGAATTAACATTAATGTAATTTTCCCCTATGTATATTTTCAATATCTGACTGCTATGTAAATAAACCGTTAATTATTATTATTATTATTACACACACACGTCCACTCTTCCAGAGTCCCAGACCCTCGGTGTGTGACTGTGACAATGACAATGGGACTGGGTGTAGGTGGATTTCTTAGTCAGTGGGCCTTCCTACACTGTCTATATTCCTGCTGTCTGACCCAATAAGACTGATGGGGACTGATGACTCTTTCCACACTTTCCACGGGTCCAGAGTATTATTGTCGCCTTTGGTCACCATCGAGTATCGTATTTCCGGTTCTCACAACCTTTGTTTTTAATGTTGGACAATAACTTTATTATACAATGTTCAGGGACGTGTGATGCTTCTATGACAGAAATTTTATCAAAATATATGCAGAAGGTTTTGCACAAGATATAATTAACTGGCGATTTTGAGTACTGTTCGAAATTACGTAATGGTTTCATAATTATGAAGATAATATTGATTTCCTTTTGTCCACTGTTAATAGATATACAGACATATTGTACCTAAAACCGCAATTTTGTAAACATGGGTGAAAAGACAAACAAAACTCAGTCTCACTCATAAACAAAAAAATCGAAATTAAAATATTGGTCAAAATATATTCCAAAAATGTAAGGTATGATAATTGGATAATTATTCGACACGAGTGTTTTGATAAATTTGCTAAAAGAAGTTTTAGAATTGCACAATTACACCCATAGACATAATTATGTTCACTACTACAATAATAAAATGTCAGTAAGTATTAATATCAAATACACATATCTACTTACATAATCCTTTGGCCATTCCTTGCATGGGAAGTTAGCAGCAGATGTTTGGCCATTCCTTGCATGGGAAGTTAGTAGCAGATGTTTACAATACTTCATGTCATATTTATGTCACTTGTGTAGCCCCAATGTCAGTGTGGAAGAATAAGTTTATCTTGGCCCAGTAGACCTCTTCCAAACCAATTAAGACTCCTGCTGGTCCCTTGTTATTTATATATAGAATATATATACTGTGGTTCATAGTCTGGGCCACCAGGTGTTGTCTTGTATTTCTTTCGTGGTTGTCGTGGTGTCTCTCTCTGATCCATCTTCTCTCTGGTCAGTAAACTTTCACATGTTTCAGAGAGTGTCAGTCCAAAGGAAAAGTTCATTACAAATGATGCACCAATATATGATTTGTGGCCCCAGCCCTTGTACAGTTGGACACAGGAATTGTGCTACAGCCCAGGTGAAATATATTTGTCCCATTTGAATAACCAGTGTCTATTATCAGGTAGTTGCTTTTTATTACCATCCTCAATACTGACTTCTGCCCCTGGTGTCTCCTATTTGGCACAAAGGAACTTGATATTGGGAGAAATGGACCATCTTTCACTTGGGCTATTCCTCGAATTCCTGTGTCCAACTGTTAACATCAGTGTTCAATATTCCATCACTGTCTTTTCCACCTTCATAATTTTCATACAACTTTTCCTTTGGCACAATATTTCATCTCACTGTAGATATACCATAACTTTCAATGTACAGTCACGAGCACTATAAAGTATACAGCTTGGATTGAAGCTTTGAACAGTAGCCTACAATTAACCAACGAAACAATTCCAATGGAAATGTTATTGTGCTTGTATTTATTGTCTCTAGGTATTCGAAGTACACTTGTATACTTATTAGTGCTCGTGACTGTACTATGTACCTTTGTTGCCAAAACTCATTACACTTCACCAAATTCAACACTGCTGATAATCTTACATGTGAAATATTGAACAAATCACTATTCTCACTCACTTCTTGAACCTCTCTGTGTTCTGGTGGCAACAAACTGTAATATTTGCTGTACTTTGAGTGGAAGGTGGAGGTTATTATAGTGTGGTGAAGCACATATTCCTGGCAGTGTCTTACCCACGTGTTCACCAGCTTATTATATTTGTTCCACCTTTTCAATACATTCTGACGATTAGCTGCATTGATTACCTTCCTGTTTGCACTGACAACGAGGCATTATAGCGTATATATAGAGTAGTAAATATCCTTCAAAAATAGGCAAGGTAAGACGTACACCAACAAGTGAATAAATGACGCATGAACACACATCAACCTTCTGTCTATCTCAAGGTCCAGGGATCAACTATATCCAAGTCTATCTGGAAATTGACCTATCTCTTCCATGGCTGGGGGCTCAGGGTATTGTGAGTGACTTGAGGTAGTTTGTGGGTACACTCAGGCTGTGCTGTGCTGCCACTGACCACAGCCCAAACTATCGTACAGAACAAACATTTCTAGAAACACCTTCTTTCCTTCCCTCATTTTTTCTGTATCTCTCCTTCCCTCCTTCGTTTCTTCATTCTCTCCTTTCCTCCCCAAATTGAACCTTTGAACAACATTACACAAACAGGATTATTGAGTTGACTATACACACACTCCTATCCCGGCCCCTCCGCTCCCCATATAAAGATTCCGAAGCTTCGAATGAACTAACTCAAGAATCCCTCTCTCTTTCTCTCTCTTCCTGTTCCTTCATTCCTTCCTCCTCCTTCTCTCTCTCTTTCATTTATCGTTACATTTAAACCGATTTATTTTATGGCAAGCAAATGTAAACAATAAATTAATCTATAACTTAAATTTATATAATATTTTTTTAAAGGAAATTGAAACATTTGTATTTTGGTATCATTATTTTTTAAGAGAGAGAGAGAGAGAGAGAGAGAGAGAGAGAGAGAGAGAGAGAGAGAGAGAATTTCAAATGTGTAAAATACAGTGGTCAGCTTAATTATAATACAAACACTGATTTTATTTTTATCAAGATATATTTTATTTTATAAATGAATTAATGATTCTGAAGATACTCTAGTATTTTGTACTGTATAAATAATAATAATAATAATAATAATAATAATAATAATCATACTACTACTACTACTACTAATAATAATAACATAATAACAATAATAATAATAATAATAATAAAGCAAGATATTATAGCAACATATAATACATTCCTTCTATCCTAATTAAAGGTTATAGTTTCTGTTCTTATCTATTTGTATCTTTACAGGATGGAGTCAAGCTCGTAATGTCCAATTTTGAAAAAAACAATTATAATGTATTTTTATTTAAAGTTGTGTATGTTTTTGGCACACACCACTTTTGTGTGTGTGTGTATGATGGTTTGTGTGTGTGTGTGTGTGTGTGTGTGTGTGTGTTCTCGTGATGGGCTGTGTGTGTGTGTGTGTGTTCTAGTGATGGGCTGTGTGTGTGTGTGTGTGTCCTCGTGATGGGCTGTGTGTGTGTGTGTGTGTTCTCGTAATGGGCTGTGTGTGTGTCCTCGTGATGGGCTGTGTGTGTGTGTGTGTGTTCTCGTGATGGGCTGTGTGTGTCTGTATGTCCTCGTGATAGTTTGTGTGTGTGTGTCCTCGTGATAATTTGGGTGGGCTGTCGTCCAGTAATTACCTGCTGCTTCATAATAGCGATAAAACTATAGTAAGTTCCTATGAGTTCCTATTGACGAGAGAGTGATGAGGCTGTAGGACTGGAACCGGAGTTGTTGTTGTTGTTGTTGTTGTTGTAGGGTGGGTAGTGATGATGGTTCCAGTGATGTATCCACTTGGTAAAAGGTCTTCCTCTTCCCAGATCTTCACTATCTTGGAATGTCTGTGGTAGAGGCAGTCCCAGTGTCTCCGGCAGAGGTAAACACACAAACAGACACACCACCGTCACACCAAGCATTACGTAAAATTTGAAGTTTCCACCAAAGTATTCTTGTGCCTGAAGTGCCTGAAATGTATATTTTGATGATGGCATATATCTGGCAACTACCGGTACTCCAATACAATAAATCATATTGTTAGGAGTTACTACACAGATGGTCTAATACAGTGGTTCTTAAACTGGGGGACACCAGAAGCTTCCAGGAGGAGGCACGAGCAGGGTCTTGGTAAATAATCTGTGATGTTAATTATACATATAGTGTCAATTGTTGTACAAGTCCCTGATATACGTAATGTCCTAACTACATTACGTGATATAAACTGATCCTCATTTATATCAAAGAAGATATATACACACACAGGCTATAAAGTAAATAGTAAACTTCATTTATAGCCAAATAAAATAATACTAATTTGTAGTGAATTAGACACACACACTTACAGCAGGTTCTGAGTTGGTATGTGTAGAGGTGTTGAGTAATGCTGCCCTAATTCTTATTACATTATTATTATTAAGCTTATATCCCCTCACCATCCTTATAGATTGACCACACAACATCTTAAGGAGTTCAAGTTTAATTAAGGTCCCGCAGAAGGCTGCTCGTGGGCAGCATAATATGCGGGGGTTGTGCGGGGGATTTAGGGATCCAGGGGAGGATTAGGAAGGGGGTTAGGATGAGGGTGGATTGGGTCAGGGACTGTGGGTTGAGGATTAGGATTGGGGAAATAATGATTGGTGATCCTATTTCTAAAAGTGTCAAGAGTGGGGCTATTAACTATATGAGATGGGAGATGATTCCACTCTTGGATGCTACGGGGAAAGAATGAGTGTCTAAATATATCAGTGCTTGTCTGGTAGTACAGTATTTATTGTTCTGCCTTTGGTTTCTCCTGTGGTTACTCTGCATATATATATATATATGGTATTTTAAGTTGTGACTGCCTCTATAGTGGACCGTATACTTGTAGGGTGTAGATATGTGTCTTTGTCTATGTCAACTAACTTGTTTGTAATTTTGTATATCATCTGTTGTCTGTGTATTTGTCTTGGTGTTGCCATTGGTTCTAGTTTTGAACTTACAGGTAATAATGGGGAAATTATGTTAAGATTGTTTGAAGAGTAAATGGGGAAATTTATACCAAACGAAATAATTATAGAGAAAATAGTGGTAAATATATGTACGGTACAATAGTATTTTATCTGATGATATAATATACGAAAGTATTCAAAGTTCAAGTTAAGAGGTCCCGCAGAGGGCTGCTCATGGGCAGCATAATATCCTATCTTTTGGCCTTAATTGATTATACCTATACAACAAACTGTATGAACGTCTGGCTGGAGTAGCCTTTTCTTGTCTTGGGCCTTTATTTACCTGTCTCCAGCCATAGTGATTTGGACAGCAAAGGGCTCTTCTACCTTGTGACAGACCTGGTGTGAATAGTCCTTATATAATTTTCTCATTGATACCTCTAATTTCTCATGTCTAGGGAAAATTCTCCATATTTGGTAACATTGTGTTGTTTGTCATGAGGTTGCGTAATTAATGTAGGTAGTTTTTCCAACGGCACACCATTCTATTTTATTAAGATTATTTTTGGCATGGTATTTCTCTTTATTTTCCTTTCATTTCCTAACGAATTGCTGTGTTTTATTTTACAAAAAAGTACATAATGCTTTTTATTGTTTAATTCCCAAACGTAAGATTTCACAGATGTATATATATATTTGTACAATATTGGAATATTTATTTAATTAATTAGCAGTACAGAGCCTAACTGACAGACTACTAAACTACTAAAGCAATCACTACATTGAACTACAAGTACAGTATACTTATATATAAATATAAGAGTCCAATTAAGTCTGGGTATAAGAGGCTGGGGTTGGTGGCGCTATCCTGTAAGTCAGTTACGTGACAGCCTGGACTGGGAACAGTTATCTACCTAATACAAATGATTGTTGTGGTGACGAGTCGTCTATATGGTCCGCTAGAACTCCTTACGTCACGCTTAATAATGCTAACTGATAATGGGGCCGTTGGTAAATGCATTGGCTGACTCTATGGGAATGTTGTGTGTCAGAGCTTGCCTATAAGTATTGTACACGTGGTTAGGACGACCCACGTCAGTATATGCTTCAGCAGGAAGCCATGAACACTATGTAATGTGAGACCCAGACCCACTACTCGATATCACTACGCCTTCAAGGTTAGATAGGGAACTCAGTCCTTTTATAGTCACAATAATAAACTATTTTTCAAAGAAGAAAATATTAGAAAAAATCTTCAGCCATCCGTGGGCGGCCAGTCTGTTGACAGTTCGATCCCCACCACGGACACAACGGCAATTTTTTTTTTTTTTTACATTATTGCTCTGAACAAATGACGTTATTCAACCACTTGTTATTATGTTCCCAAATAATATTATGTAGTAGCCACGTCTGAGTAGTGGCGAGAGACAGATGGGCTTGCTAATTTGCTATCTTTCGCAGCCAATTTTTAAGGTAATTACTCTAGATTAGCGTAATTTGGGGCCATTGAAAGTAAAGTTTTGACAATCTTAAGGTATTTTTTATCGATTATTCCGTTATTTCATGGGTTATCGTAAGAGAAAAGTGCATTGCTGTAAAAAACTATTATAATTTCATAAAAATACCGTGTCAAGGGTTCAGTTTATGTCTATATGGTCACCTACTTCAGTATCTAAGGTAATTTGGCTATATCTAACGTATTTTCAACCCAATTTTTAAGGTAATGTCACAAATACTTCATGGGAACACTGCAATACTGCAGTCTTTCAACCTTGAACATTCCCTTGAACCAAGGGTGGCAGTACGGTACGCTACGAAAAAAATATCGTAATTCCGCACGCTTAAAAATATCGTACCATAATTTCGTACCTTACCCAAAGAACCGTACCGGACTAGTACGAAAAAGTAAGATTTCGTACCGTAATTTCGTACCCAATATCGTATCAATGCCATAAATTACATCTCTAAAATTAATCAATTATATGAACTACCTTTGTAAACAGTTCCTTGTCCAGACTCGATTAAGTTCCCATAATTGTGTCTTTTGTTTTGTTGTTAGTGAATATCACTGTAAATATACTAATATTACTATAAATAGAGTAAGTGTGTGTGTGACTGTAGGACTTGCACTAGGTTACCAAGGGTGAAGGCTGCAGTATAGGATATTATTACAAGGCAATGAGGGCCCAGGGTTGCCAGATGGCAGAAATATCTCACGGCCAATTTATGTGCATTTTACGGACAAATCCGGCCAAACTATATTGTATATATATTTTAACAAATTTATGCAGGTTAACCTGGCACGCAAATAAAAATAATGTTAACCCTGCACCTACATATACATAGTCATTTGATGCTGTACACATAACAAACAATAAGCAGATAAAAGGTAAAATATAGTATGCTTACCTTAATTTTAAAGTATACTGAAGCAAGTGTTTACATAATTTACAAAAAGCGTCATTTCCTTCACTTGCTTTCTTAACCCAAATAAATTTCTCTTCCCATGATTTATTATATTTTCAACCACTGTCATAGGTTCCTTTCCATTTATATTTTGTTGACATTATGAATCTGTTTAAAAGTAATAAAGATTAGGTCAAAGAAATAAAAATAGGTCACTTTAACACCGAATAAGTTTCGTATATCAACACATACTGTGCAGTGGTATAGCCAATATCGAGTTCAAATTCAGACTGTCCTATTTTGCCTCGATCATCTCTTGCCAGATAATAATCGTGTGAATCCTATAAAAGTCTAAGGCTCTAAGCCTATGGTAATTTAGGAAAATGTCATAGATATGTGTAATAAACTTCGTAGTGCAATTTTGGAATTATTATAATGAATATAATAATTAAGTAAGCAATGATTCAGTAATTGACTTACCTTACCCGGTTTATTAATTTACCTTCGTTGAAGGTTAATTTACTATAATTTATTGAATTCAGTCTTACACCAACGGAATTAATAAATTACTCACGTGCTCACTTTCACTCACAAAAAAAGCTAGCTAAATAAATGAGTTACCCTCGCGCGTGACTCCCGTTTTCTTTTCAATGTCTTTGCGAGTCTTTTCCAATGTACGAGTATTTCCAATGTCCTCGTTTAATTATTGGTGCTATTTCAAGACCTTCCTACTCAATTTACTTTAATTAATAATCAATATCAATCTAACCACAAGCCTTGATAATTACAGAGGTTAGTTTCAGTCTCAGTAATTTTCTTTTCAGTGTCCTTCAAACCAACAGGAATTTTCAATGTCCACACAATAATTTATCACTCGTTTATCTTACCTTCCACTGTCAATTGATTATGTTTTCTATTCAATCAATAAGACAGTGCATTGCAACCACGAACGTTGAAGATTATAACTAGTGACGAGACCGAGTCATTAATCTTTAGCTGTGATTTTGCAAAGGGTAGACAGGAGCTGATCAATTACGTGTGTATACTCTGTCTGGCTGAAGTCAAGACTACCGTCTTCAAATTTTCTCTACCCAACCAATAATTAGCTCCTCCCCCAACGTCTGGATCGATATTCACGGAGCCACACACAACTATCTGAATATAATAACTGACTAGACTTAGTCTTCATATTATCACATTTACACTCAATAGCTATGCATGCAATGTAAATGACGCCACATAAACTAAACATGGTAATTATCCACTTCACGAATCATATGAAAAATAAGGAAATTATCTGTGTGCACGATAAAATCAATATTAATAAGCCACGAGTGAGAAAACGAATAATTTAACGGCTAGAGGGGGAGAAAACCACAGGCTACTGAAGCATTATTCCTATACTAAATTGATTAATATGTCACGATCAATCTGACTCGTGACAATATGTCACGTATGGGACCAAATATAAAGCTAGAGCTATAAAATATTTCATTAATATTCTGTCGGGAGTTAAAATTTGTAGTATATGAGCACTGTATCTACACATTATATTAGTTGTGGTATTGGTAACTGTGCCTGTGGTACTGGACAGCTGGCGCCTGGCAGGTTCGTCCTCAACACGTACTCACCAAAAGTCACGAGTTGGTGCAGGACTTACTTTTAGCCTACGATTATAGAATTATAAGATACGGTAGTAATTAACTTGTATGAAGGATTATGTCATTTCAGAATAAAATACGGCCAAAATTCGGCCAAATCGTTTGGCCGTGAAAGCTTATATTTTTTACGGCCAGTAATTTTCGTATACGGACAAATTTAAGGAATTTGGCCGCAAAAACGGCCATCTGGCAACCCTGAATGAGGCATACATACACCATGATAATTGAAGGGTAAATTAGAACTGCAATTTTTTTTTTCTGTTAGCAGGTGCAGTAGTATGAACTTATATAATAGACTATACTGTACACATTTTCCATATTTGTCTTGGAATCAACTAAACAAATCGACCAATAACACATTAAGAGGAAATACTAAACAGACGTCAACATAAGCTTTGCATTTTATTAGAGGAGTCCCGAGTCCCGAGTCACTGGACACGAACTGAACACGATAACGACAGTCTACGAGCAGCAGACGAGTAGATGACACAAACACACGCTAAAAGAGAGTTAAACCTTAAAGTAGAACGTTCGTCAAGAAAATTAATTAGTTGCTTTTACATCTGGATATTAGGTTATTCTTGACAGAGGACAGTGGAATGTATATTCGAATTTTTAATAAGGTACGGAAAGGGTACGGAAAGAGTACGGAAAAGACCCCCCAAAAATAACGTAATTTCGTACCGTACCGTACTTAACAAAAATTATCGTACCGTAATTTCGTACCGTACTTTTCGATTAAAAAATACCATACCGTACCGTAATTCCGTACCGTACCATACCATACTGCTACCCTTGCCTTGAACGGAAGCGGATGGGGACGGCTGGCCATTTTTTGATAATTTGTCTTGTGATTGGTCACCTCTAGTAAGCGCATCCCTCATTAGTCCATCATTCCTCCCCTCCCCTCCCCCCCCCCCCGCCAAGCGTCTGTAGGAAATAACGTATCCCTTACTTCCGGAGGTGTAATATAATAGACTCTTTACAAGGCATGAAAATACAAAAAAAAAAAAAAAAAAAAAAAAAAAATGCATCGAGCTTAAATGATACATATTTCTACACAAATCTTTCTAAGTAGTAAAACACAGGGAAAATAGAACTATTCGTGATCAATAGGAGTTAACTTGATTTTCTGGTGAATTTGGCATTCAGATTATTTGGCCATCTCGGGATTACCAAACAGGTACACCATTGATTGGAAACAAAGTAAATGAAAATACAATAAACATAAAAAGAACATGCAGGTGATAGTTAAAACTCCGAATTACATAGATCAACTTCCTGGTTTATTGAAATACATATTTCAATAGAGAATAGGCAACTCGAATGTGGTGGCGAAGTACCGGTACTAGCAACTATCCACAGTTTCCTTTGTCCAGCTTGTTTGGGGAATTTGTGGCCCCCATGTCTATTAACACATCGAGAGACACAACACGATGATGGCATGGTTGATAAAGTTGATTGTTGAGCTCTTGAGGAGTGAGGACTCTCAGCCAGACAGGCTCTCAAAGGTTTGTTTTGGTTCCAACTCGCTGAGTCTCGCTCGGCTACTTTTGCCTTGTCGCTCACTTGGTGAAGGAGATGCTAATATCTCCACAAAAATAACTCTATCTATATATTACCATGTTACTGGGTATGTTACGTCATAATATGTAGTACAGTCTTAATCATATTTATTTGTATTGTCCAAATAGATAGATTTTAGCCTTGGCATATGCCTTACTTTAAATATCGACAGCAGAAGGTCGATAATCACGAAATAAAAATATCTAATTTAACCAACTTATCTCAAAATTATCCATACAGGTTATTAAAAAGTTGATACAGGATTTCGAAAGTATCATAATGATCAAGGTTCTATGCATTTATATGCTGATGGGATTTAAAAAAAACAATATTTTAGCTCATGTCGCATGAACTGATTGCACAGCAGTGACATCTAGCGGATTAGTTCCAGAAATTCCCCATAGACTTTCCATAAGTATTTTTTTATACAAGACAATTTCGATAACCCCTTCAGGAAAGCATCTCTTTGGAAATAGATAAATACCTGCTGTAGTTTCAGCCAGACATGGCCACATGGGCCTTCAACTGTGACATAATACCAGGGAAGGTGGTCGAGTAGTTAATTATAGTGGTTATGATACTCATGGTATTAATGGTTATACTAATGGGAAGTTCTGCAAATGTATGGTATATAAGGTAGGCTGCTGAATGCGGTAAAGTATTTCTATAATGAGGATAGAGGCCGAAATAAGTGATAGGTTCCCAATTGGTGTTGTAGTGAGACAAGGATGTGTGAATTAAGAGTGGAAGAGATTCACTAAGAAGAGTGAATGTTCGGGCTGGCAATCAGAGGCTTCAACAAATTACTCATTGGGAAGACTAGTAGCGGCAGCCCATATGCTATAAATTGTGTATACCATTGAACATATTCCAGGTGGGATATAAGAAATTCATATGCAATGTAATAAAAGAAATATGTAACAGAATACTGTACACACACACGCACACACAAACACTGACACACACTAACACTTACAAATGATACCAATAAACATACTTGATTAAACCAACAAAAACTTGTTTGCCATTGACCTCAAAGTGAAAATAACTGACATTTTCACTACATGTAACCACGTGTTACAGACTTATTGGAAAAGTGTAGCATTGCCATCACTGCTGTTTGGATCAGACATGCTTGGTTTCACAAAGGGTGATATTGAAACATTGCAAAAAACTGAAAATACCGTATATAGATTGAACTATACTTGGTGCCCTAAGATATGCACATTTAAGTGTGTATTGTACCCTGAAAGGAAAAGTGGGAGTCAGTACAATGTAAACAAGAATAAAAGGAAATCAGGTGAAATAATTAAATATATTCACAGCACCCCAATTAAATTACCTAATGAGGAAATTATAGTAACAAAATTACAGGGTGAAGTCCTGACAAGATATTAAACATATTTCCATATGTATTTTTTCCCAAAATCAAAAGGTTAATTTATTATAAACATGAAATCCAAATGGATTATCGTGGGCGAGTGATCGAACACTTGAAAATCAATCTCATATCCCCACCAAAAAACCACTCCACATACTTATACATACAGTATCACATCACCACTTGCTGTTCTCTGTCGGGTCGAGAAGTAATGAACCCTTAGCGATCACGGGATTTAATTAAACAGTCGAAGAATCAAACGAACAATACCTGATGTGATATTAGATAATGGATTACGTGTGTGGAAGACAAAGAGTGACGGATAAAAACCATTGTTATCACTGACAGTTGAAATCACTTAATTCTTTGTTAACGGACTGATAAGGAATGTGTCGGAGTGGCAGAGAGTTCACAGTATACAGTACAGTCGGCGGCAGTAGTCCTGTCGCCTCATCTACTTCAGGGAGGGACAGACATTGGAGAAGTGAAAAGGAGTGACTGGGGACCGAAGAGACGCCCAAACCCTTATTATACAGGCAAGGGACAAGAGGAAACAAGCCTAAATTAGAAATGTTCACCACTAGTGTACGTATCCTGCTGCTAATACTATATAAATAATAATAATAATAATAATAAACGGTTTATTTCACATAGTGCAGCCCTGGAGCTGAAAATATACATGGGTGAGACAATGTTAAAAAAAAAAGTGGTAATGTGTGTTATGACATACATACATAAAATTCTACAGGTACATATGGGAATAATTATTTATTGTTAATGATATTAACAATAGCAGGTATTGAGCTGTTCTTGTATCTGTCTGTTCTTGCCCTTATGGGTTTTAGTTTGTTGTAGCGACGGGTGGAGGGGGGAGGGCCGGGGGTAGGAACAGGCGATGGCGAGGTTGTGACAATAACCTCTCACCAAACTTGGTCAGGTCACGGCGGTACTTTTCCTTTAGTGAGGGAAGGTTTAGGGAGATTAGCGCCTGTTGATAGCTGGTATAGGCTGGTCCCAAGATAATTCTGCATGCTCTTTTTTGTACACGTTCCAGCCGGCACATCTGTGTGGTGTTTAATGCAGATGAAAAGGCAGGCGAACCATATGTCAATTTAGGGAGGATGAAGGTGGTGTAAATATCCCTCAGTTGTTGAGGTAAGGCACCCAGGGATTTCATTGTTTTGAGCATGTACAGCCTGTAGGTGGATGCCTGGATGGTGTTGGTGGTGTGCAGCTTCCAGTCTAGTTTGTTGTTGATGGTGACACCAAGTAGTTTGATTGACTCCACCACATGAAGTGAGTGGGAGCCAATTGTAACAACTGGTGGTGGGACTGGAGTTGTGGCTGTACAGACATGCATCACCACCGTCTTGTTTTGGTTGATGGTGACATGATTCTCCCTTGTCCAATTTTGAAGGCTGTCAAGGATGTGTGTGTGTGTGTGTGTACTACTAATACTGTGTGTATGTGTGTGTGTGTGTGTGTGTACTAGTAATAATGTGTGTTTTGTGTGTGTGTGCGTGTGAGTGTGTGTGTGTGTGTGTACTACTAATACTATGTATGTGTGTGTGTGTGCAGAAAATTGGAGGTATAGGAGTCCTTCTAATATTACCACGAAACACACACACCTGTATGGAAGGAGCTTGTTTGTTTCGTGGTATGGTCAGGAGGAATCACAGAAGACTCCAATTTTCATACACGATCATAAGCAGCTACTATGCATTTCAGGCCCTGAGAATCACGGCTTTTCGCGATTTTCAGTCAAAGTAATTGTTTAATAGGATTGGTACTTTGGCACAGCGTACAACACACCCCAGCCTAATTTTGAGTTGGGTTTTGCAAAGACAAATATTCTTTAATAAGGTGTTTACTCCTGACTCTTTTGGCATAGCCGAGCATCTCCAACGTGGACATTCGAACACCTACTACTACTCCCCAATCCAGTCCATCCCTACCTCCCTCCCTCGCTCTCCCCCTCATCATTCTCTCCTCCCACATCCGTCCCTACGTCCCTCCCTCTCATCCATGGAGGTATAATCTAAGAGGAGGCGGCATGACGTCACAGAGGTGAAGCCAGTTTTCTATTGGTCGGCTGTCCTCCCTACCCCCCATTGACTCAAAACATTGAACAGCTGATCATGTCGGACCATCAATTTCACCAACATTCTTTGCCATTTTTTAAGATAATGGTGGCGTGTTCAGCATATGGGTGTACCCAGAGAGACAGGAGTCTTTCTACTACATTTCATATGTATGTTAAGAAAGTCATATAGAAAAATATACGACAGAAATTGACAAATCAACGAAGTGAATTTCATCACCTTCCTCGCACACCGCGACACGTACCCATGTCCTGTAGAATATTAATACTGTACACACAAAAGCTATAAAGCCAAGGCTATTATAGTGTTGTGATATTAACTAATAATGTATAACCTGACGTATATATAGCATTGACAGGGTTATAAAATATAAACTGGCTCCATGGGGGGACCTATTTGTGCCTAAGTTAGGGTTGGCCTGAAGGATAACGAACCTTCCCGAGGCATCATGAGCGATCCTTTACAGAACCATCGGACCACACCTGCGCGATACTTTTTTGATTGAGTGTACACCTCTGATCCATAGTCTCGTGCATTTCAGAATCTCCTGAGGTGACGAACATGCCCTTTAGGCTGGGAGCTGCGAGTCGTGAGGCTTCCCTCAGAAACATTAGAACCCTTCTTTGCTGGAGGTGTAAGACTTTTGGTGTTGTGGAGTGAAGCATCGGAACTCTCACATCTCCCTGCCAAAAGGGCACGTTACTTACACTCAAGGGAGGGTGGAAGACACGAGAGGTGAGGGAGGAGGGATGGAATGGGATGGGGTCTGGAGTCTGGACGTCGTTCCAATGTGTACTGTACGTTAGTCATGCCGACTCATCTAGGTTCGACTTAAAATGCTAGGAGTAAACTCCGTAATAAACAACATTAATCATTGTAAAACCCAACTCAAAATTAGGCTAGGGTGTGTTGTACACTGTGCCATAGTACCAATCCTGTTAAACAATTATTTTGGCTGAAAATCGCGAAAAACCGTGATTCGTGGGGCCTGAAATACAATGATAAATATCTCTCTAATTTATTTATTTTATATGTGTGTGTGTGTGTGTGCTGCAGTACTGGCGTGTGTTCAAGATATTACTATTGGTGACCCTGATGATGGAAATGTTGGTGGTCTTTCCATTATTTCGTCGACTTCCTCATCCACGGTGGGCATAATATACAGTCGTGGTCAATAATACTCATCCACATATGGGTATCTCAGACAATTTATGACTGTCTAATGTTTTCACGTTCACAGTCATATGATGTTATTATTTTAAGTAGTGTGCATGTAGCTGCTTGTAATAAATTAAAAGATGGTAGTTAACCCGTATGTGTGTGTTATTGTTTTAAGTACTGTATAGCTACTTGTATTAAATTAAAATATTGTAGTTAACCTGTTTATTGGAAAGTTTATCATCTCACGAACAAAGTAAAGCTATCAAGCTCTTACGTGAGTTACCCCTATATGGATGATTATATATGACCGCGACTGTACAATATTTATTTACTTGTAACATTCGCTTATATAGGTGTTAATTAATAGTAAAATCATAATACACTCAGATATCACCAGCAATCATCTATATATAAAAAACACTCTGTCTGTTTGTGTGTTTAGCCGCTATGCGCGGCCTCATTGTTTTACCTATAGTAATAAAATTTACATGATTTTGATCCTTGAAACCTGGAAAGTGTCCTCGCCTACAAATACATGGTTTTAAATGACCAATGGGGGGTTTCGAACTCATGTACTTTGGTACTCACGGTTCCGAGTAGGAACCGCCAGAACCGGTTCTGGACCCTATTACCCTCCCAAACCCCTCCCCCCAATGCACACACACACACACACACTCTCTCTCTCTCTCTCTCTCTCTCTCTCTCTCTCTCTCTCTCGTCAATAACTTTCCTTACACAAACACTTTCGGTAAATTTACAGTAAACCTGGGTTCAGTAAAACGTATATATTAGTATGTTTTACCACTAATTAGGACCATTCTAAGACTATTTTCTTCAATGGCGTTTCTCTCGGAAATGCCCCATTTTCGAGATATGCTCAGTTTTCATACCCCATACAAACTTGGGGGAGAGCCTGGGAATCCGGGGTTTTGGGTGGGGGAAAACATGCTGTACACTATGGCGTTGCCTTTATAATATGTAATTGTCTTAAATAAACACTTGAAACCGGAAATAAAAGCGAAATAACAAAGTTTTCGAGACCGATACAATAAAATACAATTTTAGCCCAAACAGCAGCGTTACAACACGTGTTGGCTTGGGTTGGGCTAAATATTCAAATAAAATGGTTATTTTGGGAATTAGTATTACCTAACCTGACCTAACCTAACCTATCCTAGACCACGACAGACTACCGGGATCTAATCTGGTCTAACTACCGGGCCTAACCTGGGCATAAAACCGGTATAACAAATAGAAGAAGTTACCGGGTAAATATCCAGGAACATAGATGGATACAGGACGCTCAAACACAGTATTCCCAAAACAAAATATAGCCAATACAGCCACAAGTGGCGTGAATATTACAACATTTCCAACACTGATAGTGTTTTCCCCCACCCAAAACCCCGTATTCGCAGGCTCTCCCCCAAGTTTGTATGGGGTATGAAAACGGGGGCATATCTCGAAAACGAGTCATTTCTAAGAGACACAAAGTTAAGAAGTGTATTATAAAGGCAACACCATAGTGTACAGCATGTTTTCCCCCACACAAAACCCCGGATTCCCAGGCTCTCCCCCAAGTTTGTATGGGGTATGAAAACTGGGCATATCTCGAAAACGGGGCATTTCCGAGAGAAACACCATTGAAGAAAATAGTCTTAGAATGGTCCTAATTAGTGGTAAAACATACTAATATATACGTTTTACTGAACCCAGGTTTACTGTAAAAATACCACACTTTCAGTAAAGCACACATTAACGTATGCTTTATTGTATGTATGTCCACGGCAAGGGGTTATAATTAAAATGTTGATCATTATTCCGCTGCATTATGGGAGGAAGAAAGGTAAAAATTCTGTTGTGATAGCAGTGGCAACCCCATAGGGTTCCCAAGTAGATAGTGAAGTTCTTTCAACTTATCTTATGGTGGGGTAGTGGTTAACGGCATAGTCTGGCAATGTGCACGGCTGTGGTTCGAATCCTGACACACATAACAATTCTTCCTTCCTTTATTCCATTTTTTCTCTATTCCTTCCTTCATTTGTTTTTTTTCTTTATTCCTTGATTTGCATTTTATTATTCTCTTTCCTTCTATCCTTCTCTCTCTCTCACACACAATTCTTTGAAACAAACAATTCGGTATAAAGAATGTTACTGATTCTGTGTGTGTGTGAAATTTATAGCGAGAGAGAATGTGTGTATGTGTGTGTAAAAGAAAGAGAAAGAGATAAATAAAAAGTAAAATGCATTTACGATCAATTTTATTCTGTAAAGGGGTGTTTGCCAGCTTCTGATGTAATTTAGATAACCACAGTTGTAACACATCAATTAATAACACAGGTTAAATATGACTATTAATTGCACTAATGAGTGTCAAATGATACAACGATCATTCTATTTTGTTATCAAAAGTTTATCTCATTCTGTCTATGATACCAAACTTCTCTAAATATTGTAAACCATTGGAAAGTTCTCCACTCCCCCTCCCCCAGCAAAGAAGGACACGACGGTAGGTATGATGATTTTGGGGAGAGGGAAAGAAATCTTGAGAAATCTTGTAGGGTATTTATTCATACATAATGATACCGTAACCTGTAATAATATCCAAATTACCTGTTCATTAGTGTCAAGAAACGTGCTTATCTTGATTCAAATATTATGTAAACCAGATAAGATGTGGTATATCGTCCATATTTTTACGTGGACGATAGAGAAACTAGACATAAAGGAAAATACTGCTTATACTGATACTATTGGCATATCTGTATTATGCTATAGCCAAGCAATATACAGTTCACAGACGTGTTGATTGATTCTTTCGTGTTGGAGGTTTTGTTCGTTGGCGTTACAATGGAGTGTTAGGGTTGTGGTGGTGATGGACGGTAATATATCTTATATTATTGGAATAACACATTCACTGGACATATGTAAATTATTTACTGATTTTAAAACCAGTAAATTGTTATATTTATGGTTCTTTGTATATTTTTTACTGCCTTTATATGAATTTGTTATCTACATAACGTCACATTAATACATTATTGTACATTAGCTCCTTCTGGTGTGGTATGGATGGTATTAGTAATTCAAGTGAATGTTTATTCATAAATATTAACATCAATACATGAGTGATATCACGCCTAACCAGCAACTTTCTTAATGGGAATGGGTTAGTGGTGGGGGGTGAAGGTGGAGATGGTGTGTGTAGAGGGTGTGGGTGAGGGTTGGAGGGAGGGGTTGTTCGATTCCCTGCTCTCCACTGGCCATGGCTCCAGCCAAGAGGGGGGATACTGACTGGTGCACGCGACTGTACATCTCCCTAGGGTTCCCTACTACTAGTGAACACAGTATTAAAGAACTCGACTAACACCGTGGCTTTCTCTTCATCATTTTGTGTTTCTACTGTTTTTTCTTTGTTCTCATACAAATTCCTTATGCCGGTTGCAGTTTTCGTCTTGGACTGTACAGTCTCCTCCACTCCCGCTTTCACCAGTTCAGCGTTGCTAACGTATATACCCGGCATGGTATGAACTGCCAGTTCGAACTCTCACCTTCGAAACACCTGCCAGTAAGAGTAAGGGTTGATGGATGCAGGTGTTTCGGATGCGAGAGTCGGAACTGGTAGCTCACACGATGGCAACGCTGAATTGGTGCAAGCGGGAGTGGAGGAGACTGTACATATTTCCAGAATATTTTTGGATTTGATTTAACATTTTCAGCAATTACTTGTTCATTCCTTTTTACAAGCCTCCTTGTTTCTTGTATTATCTGGTTATTGATTTGTCTATTCTCCACATCTACCAGGCTGTATTCTCTTGTGTTGTTTTCTCCCGTCTCCTTCATTCTCTTCAGTCTCATCCAAAGTCTTGGTTTTTTCTTATCTTCGACCACAATTTTTTATTCATAGTCAGATTTTGATTTGTTCTTTTCCTCAACCTTTCACTACTGACAAACTCCCTTTTCGGAACACAATCGTCAATAGCTCCCTGGAATTTCCTTTTAAACTTATCCCACACAACCTCTACATCTTGGTAATTAAGATATTCATCCCACTTCATAGACAGTAATCTGCTCAATTTACTGTAGTCTGTTTTTTCATATAGGTAGACATGTTTTTTGCACTCTTCCTTCTGTGGTTCTATACTACACTTGAATTACACACATCCATGGTCACTTTTCCCTAGCGGGCTTTCAATCTTAATATTTTCTACAAGTAAATTATCATCTGTAAATATCAGATCAAGAATATTTCCAACATTTTCACCTCTAAATCTTGTAATTTCCGTGACATGTTGAAGAAGGAAACAGTCACGAACTTTTTCAATAAAGCTTAAACTTAAATTATCATTTCCATGTTGACAAGTTGAATTTTCCCATTTTATATTTATTTGGCAGATTAAGATCTCCAACTATGAATTTATGCCTTGTGTCATATTCACTTATTTCTTGTATCAACCTCAACATTCCTGCATTATTTTCTACTTGACTCTTTGGACTCCTGTATATAGAATCATTATAGATACCAACAGCACATCATCAAATTCATTTTTAATTTTTGTTGCAATATATTCACAGGTTTCACTTTTAAGGCCTATCAAGTCGTGCTGTATATTACTCTTAAGGGGGTGTGGGAATAGGGGACAGGCTTAGGGGGGACTGGGGGGGGTGCAGGAATAGGGGGACAGGCTTGGGGTGAGTAGAAAGCCTGTCCCCCTATTCCCGCACCCCCCTAACCACCCAAAACCCCCCAAGCCTGTCCCCCTACTCCAGCACCCCCCCAAATCCCCCCAGCTTGTCCCCCTATTCCCACACCCCCTTAATTAATATATATCAGCAAACCCCTTCCCGATTCCTCTTGTAACAATTTTTTTATTTTTTTTTTCATACATATCATAACCATCAATCTTATATTCCACTTTTTCTCTTTCAAACCTATAATACTTTGGTTTCACTTCTTGTACAGCAATTAGACTGGGAGTTGTTTTCTCTTCACATACTCTTAAGGGACCCTGTGTTGTAGTCAGAAAATTGGAGGTAAACGAGTCCTTCAAATATTGCCACGAAACACCACCTATATGGAAGGAGCTTGTTTCGTAGCATAGTCAGGAGGAATCAGAAACCTCCAATTTTCATACACGATAACAGGGTCCTTAATCTAATTTCATCGATCTTATCTTTACTAAATACATCCACGTTAAAAAACCAAATATAAAACTCATTGACTATAATTATTTATGTAGTTGAATTTTTTCCCTTTTTACTTAAATCTATGTATCCTTTTCCATTACTGTCTTGAATTATACACGTGTTGGATTCTGTTCCCTGCCCATTTGTCTTCCCATATCGCTTTTTTGTTTCCTTAAGGGGAGGGTATAGTTTGGACATTTTTGGAGATAATGAATCCTCCGAACTCTTCCCAGCAACAGAACACCATTATTTTTGTTCATCTAGTCCTGTATCCTGGCATACTTTGAAGGAATCAAGGCACTCCAATCAACTATACTCTCTCCTTAATTAATCACCGTCTTCTCTTCACTTTTAAAATATATCTGTTACATGTGTTTCCGCTTACCACATAGTAGTTTCACGAACTCTGCTCATCCTCATTTCTCTTCTTATAAATTAGTTTCTTCCTTCAGTTCACTGTCTTTTTTTTCTTTCCTCCTTCGTCATACCATGCGAGATCCCAACTTTTTTCAAAAACATTCTTGTTTTAATCCTTCAGTTTATACAGGATTCTCATAATTCTATCTTTCATGGAACCTCTGAGTGTTACTATAGTCTGTTCAAAATTTGTGTTCCACTAGCCTCTATCTATCTAACTATTTCTATCTGTCTATCTATCACTATCTATCTATCTAACTATCTATTTAGCTATCTATCTCTATCTATCTATGTAACTATCTCTATCTATCTATCTATCTAAGCATAAGAGGCCAAAAGGAACAAAAGTGTTGAACAGAGTATAATATAGGTCATAGTTTTACTGCACCTGCATGACTCTCCCCCATAGTTTCCAATCCTTCTTATCTCCTCAATATCACTTTTATAACATGTCATTCCCAGTTCACCACATAAATCGATAAAAATCAACATATCATGCCTTACCTTTTCTTTTCTTATTGACAAATCCATACCATCAAATACTTGCTCCGGGATCCCAGACAGAACAATATTATTTTTCCTGTCCGTACGACCTTGTACTTCCATTGTTGCTTTTTGTAATACATCCTCATTCTGTAACTGAACACTAAATTCAGGATAGGTACTACCTTCTCCTGCTCTAACCTTGTCAGTATTACCTCCTTCTGCTCCAACCACACCCAAAACTTTACTGTATGTCGACTTCCTTAAATCCTCTCCAACTTCACTTTGTACCTTTTCTTTCACTTCCTGGTAAATCTTATCCTTTACTTCAGTTTGCCATTTACCTTGGTCGCAGGTATCTAATTTACCGATACATTCCTCATTTCCATTTGTAACTCATCATGAACCTTTCCCTTTAATTCATCTATTTCTAGCTTTATTATTTCCTTCACATCAGTCTCTACACATATACCAGTCACAGTCTCTTTTAGTTTATCCAAGTCCTCCTTTACTTCCGCAAATCCTTCATAGGTTTTATCGTCAAGATCATCCAAACGTTTTTTCCATTTCATCCTGTCGCTTAGAAATTATTGTCATATTCTTGATCACTTTGCCCACTATTGTGTTACACTTTGAGCAATACCAGTGAATAGCACTCTCCTCAGTCTTCATCAAAAATTTGTATATCACCTCAGCAACGTTTTCACATGATATATGATGCCATACATCACATAAATTACATTCTAATGCCTTATCAGAGTCACTGACCTTAACTTAACAAATTTCGTTTTCCTGTTTGTTTTGGTTACGACCGCCATATTAGTCAACACTCAGCTGATCAGACTTATCACTTCCCACCTTTCCTTCAACAACGATGCCTCCACCTGCCCCTCCTTTACTTTTGTCTGATGAATTACTTCTTCTGTTATTCATGTTGACTTCCTTTACCTTTTTGTAGACTATAACAGCCAACTTAACAGAAATAAGATCAAAATATAGGACACCTCGTCACTAGACCTGTTGCCACAACCACCACCATAAATGTACTTACGTTATGGATAACTTTGGTGGTTGTAAAGGTGGCATGGTTTCTCTGGGGGACCAGCAACCACACCAGATAATGGACTCCTCCCACCCTCCTAATAAGTTCACATACAAATAATTAAAGGAAATTTATTGACAAAACCACATGTAGGATCTTCACCCGGACAACGTCGGGTATCGCTTCTAGTTTTATATATAACTAATGGCAGTGAAGATGGAAAGTAATGTTTCGTTCTAACATACGGTAGATTGTTTTTTGTTTTTTGTTTTTTTATAGCTCAATCTCGATCAGGACTGTAAAGTGTCAGTAGCCCGTGACTCTTGTGAGGCCCCGAGATTATTGGGTGTCGCACTAGATACTAGATGAGACAGTGGAGGTTCGTTGTGGTGATGTTGGTACAGTTGGCTCCACTCCTGCGTTTCTCCCCTCGCGTTGCCAATGTTGGGCCAGTCAGAAATTCGAATCTCGATTCACAAATTAAAAAGTTCGAAACATTCATATCCTCAGAGTGAAAGATATGAATGCTTCGAATATTTAAACTTGTGAATCGGGATTCGAATGTCTGACTGGCCCAACATTGGCAACGACAGGGGAGAAACGCGGGAGTGGAGCCAACTGTACCGTAGGTTGTCTTCTGTCCCACTAGATGACCCACACCTTATTTATACACGTCACTATACAGTAGAAAAGAGGAGTTACACACACACAAACACACACTCGTTCAGGACAATATACAGCAACAGACTCTCACACCCAATTCTATTCTTCTGTCTTTTAATTAAGGGACCATGACTTGTGATGTAGTAAGAAATTTGGAGTTAAATGAGTCCTTCAGATATTGCCACGAAACAGTAAACCTGTATGGAAAGAGCTTGTTTCATGGCATGGTCAGGAGGAATCAGAAGCCACCAATTCTCTTACACTATTACAGGGTCTGGCCAGCGGGACTGACTTTATTTACTGTAAATATTAGCCATCCCCCACACGGCTAGAATAAAGTATATGTTGTAGAATCTGGTCACTTTATATTGGATTTGACGAGATCTGCCCACATGGATTAAGGGTGGGTGGGAGTAGGGGACAGGCTTGGGGGGGGGGGAGTAGGGGGACAGGCTTGGGAGGGTGCGGGAGTAGGGGGACAGGCTTGGGAGGGGGGGTTTGGGGGGATGCATGCGGGAATAAGGTGACAGGCTTTTTACCCCCCCCAAGCCAGTCCCCGTATTCCCGCACCCCCCAAACCCCCCCCAAGCCTGTCCCCCTACTCCCGCACCCCCTTAAAATCCCCGTGAGGTGGATTATGTATCACGAGTGTACTACCCTCTTAATTAAACCCAAATAAATACAAACACAAGCAAACAAGGGTATTTCATTTCAGACACCACCATGAGAAACAGAGAGACAGAGACGAGAATATCAACAACAACAACAACAACATAGACAACAACACGAGACTGATGAAACCCAAGGACAATATTGATTATAACAACAACAACATCACTACACCCACCACTACTACCACCACTAAGATTATTAACAACACTAATCTCACTACCACTAACACTAACCTCACTACCACTAACACTAATCTCACTAACACTAACCTCACTACCACTAACACTAATCTCACTACCACTAACACTAATCTCACTACCACTAACCTCACTACCACTAACACTAATCTCACTACCACTAACCTCACTACCACTAACACTAACCTCACTACCACTAACACTAATCTCACTACCACTAACACTAACCTCACTACCACTACCACTAACCTCACTACCACTAACACTAATCTCACTACCACTAACCTCACCATCACTAAGAGTACTAACAACACTAACACTAACCTGACCACCACCACTACCCACCTCTCCAACACTAACCTCACCACCACTAACACCAATCTCACCACCACCACTACTATAAAGAATATATTGCTGTGGAATAAGGTATGTTTATGTTCTCTATTTATTTATTTATTTATTATTATTATTATTGAACAAAACTACTGTAGTCACGAACGCAGATTATTATTATTATTTTTTATTAATTTTATTATTATTATTATTATTATTATCATTGTTTATTAATTTTATTATTATTATTATTATTATTGTTTATTAATTTTATTATTGTTATTGTTATTGTTATTGTTATTGTTATTGTTATTATTATTATTGTGCATTTATTTACTATTCTGTCTCTATGTATCTACCAATTGTGTGACTTGGTGATCAGCAAAACAACAAACCTAATAATAGTAACGTTGCATTACACAGTTACGTAGTCACACATTTTCTATGTTATATGTTGTTGTAAACCCCAGAAAACAACAGCGTGTGTTACGAATTCTTGTGGCCAATAGGAGGACTACACTCACGATATGTAATTTCTGACCAGAGACGAACGGCAGGCACCACACACACACACCACAGTCTCTGGAGTGAAGACGTGTTATTGGCGTTCTCCCTGTATTGTTGTTTGTAATGTTTTTGTGTTGTTTGTGTGTTGTTGTTTGTGTTGTGTTCTAGGAGTTATTGGTCTATTAATTATCTCGTCTTTTTTGTAGTTTTACTGTTTGTGATATTTTTATTTGGTTTGTTGTGGTTCTGTATATGTATGTTCGTGTGTTTGTGTGTGTTCAGTTGTTCGCTTCCCATCTAGGCCTTGCCTGGCCAGATGGAGAGTGCGGATTCGGATGGAGGCTGACTTGTCCATGTCAGAAGAGGATGAGTCTATTATCGAGGATCACTGGCCTGAGCTGCCTTCACGCAACCCTCCCCACCTCTCCTCAGTCACTCCACAGCTCAGGTTGCAGCCTTCCACCTCCTCAACCTCTACCAAGTGACCTATTGATGCCTCGTCTGACTCATGTACAGACTGCAGGATCGCCTTTCTCCATGGCTGTTTGGTTTTCTTCCCCAGAGGAGCACACACCACTGCCTAGTCGACCTGTACTCTCGTCTTTCCAGGGACATTGTGGTGGCCTTCATTGACCTTCGAAGTGCCTTCGATGTTGCTAATAGAGACGTCATTTCTTATCAAGTGGTTGACTTTGGTATAAAGGGTAATCTACTATGGTGGATTCGGGGTTACCTCAGTAACAGGACCTCCCGTGTGTTTTTCAGTGGTGCGCTCAGTCCTTTGCACAGTTTTTTTTTTATCGTGGTACGCCTCAAGGGGATGTTCTCAGCCCATTTTTATTTAATATTTTGATGCATCGGCTGCTTACTTCTCTCCCTGATATTCCTGGTACTACAATTACGTGCTATGCTGATGATATCTGTGTTCATTCTACCTCAACAAGGGATCTCTAGCGGTTTCTTGACTCCTTCTTTGTTGCCTCCTCTCACTGTAGTATTATTGTCTCACCAGATAAGAGTAGAATATTCACCTGCCGCCTTCCCCAAGCTCGGCCAGTGTTCACCATCGGAGGGACTATCATTCCCATGTGTTCCCAGTACTGTTACCTGGGTGCACCAGTCAATATTTGGTCAACTGTTCCTGCCAGATTTCAAGACCATCCTATTGTCCAGGACTTGTTGTGTCGTCTCCAGCGCTGACTTACACCACTTCAATGGCTCTTTAACAACTCAGGTATCTCCATCCTAGTAGCCAGGACCATCTATATTGCTTTTATCCGTTCAGTTGTTGATTACCTCTCCCCTGCTCTAATTCAACTTCCCAGGGCTACTCTTGAAACTTTAGAAAATTTTCAGAATAAAGCAATGAGGATAATTCTCGGCTGTCCAATGTCGACCAGAATAGTGAACATGCAGCGTGAGTTGCGTCTTCCCCCATTAGTGGAGAGAATTCATTCGAATGTTACTTGCTTTACTGTCAAGTGCCTCCATTTCCCACATATTTCACCCCATTACTCTCAGTTAGTCAGAACTTCTATTCGACCAAACTACCCTGTCCCTCCCATACTGCCTGCTGGACGTACTCTTTTAAGATCTGTTTCCTCTATGCTCCGTAGTCTTAATATAGATATAATAGTTGCAGACGTCCCTCCAGGACCCCCTCCGTGGATGCTACCAATACCTGATGTGAGTGAGCTTTACACCTACTTCCAAGTCGGAACTGTCTTCTCTACAGCGGCAGTTGGCTCTGGAACACATAGAAACAGTGACGTCCTCCATCACAGATCCATACTGCCTCTACACTGATGGCTCATTGTAAATGGATGGTGCAGTGGGTTGTGCCGGTTTTTCACCTGATATGGAGTCACCTCCAGGGGACTGGGTTGGCCGTCGTCTCTGTAACTACTCCAGTTCAACATTGTGTGAACTGTATGCTATTCTGGATGCTGTTAGTCTTGTTTGTCAACGTGGAGTGAATGCTGACATTTGTTGTGACTCTAAACCTGACCTTCATTCCCTCACTAGTGTTTATCCCGCACACTCGTCTGTTATTCAGCAGATTTTATCGTGTTGGGCCTTATTACGTCAAAGTAACTTGACTATCAAATTCTTGTGGGTACCATCCCATGTAGGTTTATGTCACAATGTTACAGTTGACAGACTCGCAAAGGAAGCCTGCCTCCTCGTGGTGTTGGACGTCCTCTCTCCCTGACATGTTACCTCTCTAGAGTCCGCTACACTGCTCTCCTTCCTGTACGGTGACGCAGGGATACTGAGAGGCCCTTCAGCATCTCCATCACCCATTACGAGTCTGTCTGCCGCCACAAATATTCCTACCGTCGTCATGGTTTGAAGGCATAATGTAGTCTCTGCTCGTTTGAGGCTTGGCTACCGGCCACCATGACAGGTTGCTGGGATGCAGGGTGAGCCTCCCTTCACCGAGTGTCGAGCCCCTCGTGTTAACACCATAGAGCACTACTGCCTTGCCTGACCCACTGTCCGACACTTACTGCCCCAGGGCCTGCCACTTGATGTGGTTTGTCGACACCTGCTGAATCATCAGGTTTTGGAGGAGCTTCTGGTACGTCACCCTCGATTTGGTGGATTTAAGTATAGGTCATAATGTAAATGTATGTCTGTGTGCTTGTGCTTCATTCTGTTAGGATTTCATGATGTGTGTGTGTGTGTGTGTGTTTATGTAGTAATTTGATTCTCATGGGTTCTGTCTACCTGTATGTATAGTTGTATGCCTGTTGATTGATGCTACGGCGCAATTAATTAAAAAAAAAAAAAAAACATACACACATGCACACACACACATACTCTGCATTCGAACTCAGCCTCTATAGTAGGTGTACTGGGTGGGGAAATGAACAATACCAGGCGATTCGAAGTGTTCTGCTCCTCTCACTCTGGTCAGAAATTATGTATCACGAGTGTACAGTGTTGGTAAATCAGGAGTAGGCCTAAATTATTTTCCCAAAACTATTTTTCCAAACAACAATATGCCTACATTATATTTGCTAATCAGGGTCGATCTTTGGAGGAATCAAGGTATTTTAATGTACCAAAATTATACTATATATATCACCTTAATTAAGATTTACTTCATCACGCTACACGGCGCAATTAATTAATAATAATAAAATGTACTTGATTTGTCAGTTCGCAGGAAGGGCAGACTTTGGCTTTGGTGTTGGTCGTGAGCCGTTCATAAGAGCGAAGTGTCCAATAAATACTTGCTATATAACCACAGACCACAACCTCTTCCCAGCCAGACAGGTGGATGCTTTGGTCGTACACCCTTTCTACTCTTTCAGCAAACTACCTAGTGAAAGGTCAGTGAAGAAAGGACCAAATGATATACTACATATAATTATATATAACCATTCATATAATTATACAGTACACTCGTGATACATAATTTCTGACCAGAGTGTAAGGAGCAGAAAGCTTCGAATCGTCTGGTATTGCTCATTTCCCTACCCACAGTGCACATATAGAGGCTGAGTTCGAATGCTCAGGTACCGTGTGTGTGGTGCCTGCCGTTCGTCTCTGGTCAGGTATTACGTATCACGAGTGTACAGTACATCCACAATCAATTATAATCAACACCACTTTCTTTCCATTGTGCAAATAAATCAGTATCATATCATAATAATAATAATCAGACAACAACACCGTATGTCAACTCAACCCCCTCAATTATTATTATCATTATTATTATTATTATTATTGAGGTGCTCCCAAATCACACAAATGTTGTTTTTTATTACCAAGATATTTACTACGATGGAAGGAAAGTGTCGGTGGATATTTTATTGTGGTTGTACATAATCAACCACACTATAATATATAAATACAATACAGTCACGTTCAATTGTCCAAGGTCTAATAATTAGGTGGAACTATAGCCGTTGTTCTCTGTAATAATTGGTTCATAAGATTCATTCAAATGGTTCACTTTCATTCACGAGAGACAGGACTTTTGATCATGACTGTACACTTGGATATCATTATAGTCTGTAGCCCACCTGAGTCGAAGCCAGCCAGAGATCTGAAGCTGGAGGTTCTGGACGACAGCCCACCCAAAGCCTCCATTGATTGATTGGTTCGATTGATTGATGGATGGATGGATGGATATAGGGCTTGGCAACATGGAGGTGCTATAGCGCCAGAAAAAGGTGATAGAGAGGTGTGACAGCAATCAGGTAGGAAATAAAAAGAAAAGAGGGATATTTGAAGAACTGAAAGATGGGAACCATTTAGTCTGGTCTCTCACTAGCGACCTTCCTAGCATGGGAAACCCTCTCTCCCCGAAATCGGGGCAGAGCAGGGGACGGAGCCCCCTCTAGTCTAGGTCGCCAGGTCTCGGAGACACACAAGACCACCACCACCACCACGTCAAGGTGGTTCCCGTTGGGGGGTTGATTGGTTCGAGATGTTTGTGTTGTAATAATAGCCTCGTGATGGTTTGGGTGCCTGGGCTGTCATCCACAAACCATCTGCTCCAGATCTCAGACTTTGACTCAGCTGGGACAGAGACTATAATTATGGTATCCGAGTGTACAGTCACAACCACTAATAAGTATTTAGGTGATCTTCTAATATCTATAGAGCGACAGTAAATAACTGTACAAATAGATCTCCATGTATTGGCATTAGTTCGTTGGTGAATTGGACTGTTCAAAACTTCAACCCAAACTGTATACTTATTAGTGCTCGTGACTGTACACTCGTGATAATGTTGATAATAATGTTAAAAAAACAACTGTATACATAAAGTTCCAGTTTCTTTTCTGTGTGTACTGTAGGTGGCCTCACACTCGTTATGTGTTCTTATGTATGGAGGCACCCATCCGTCTACCTCACATGGAACGTTACAAGAGGACTTTTAACTGGACCTTTACTCATAGATACTACTCGGATATACAAAACTGGTAGGTTATTGTTCACTTACAACTACATCTGGTACAGTCGGCGGCAAAAGTCCTGTCGCCTCACTTGCTTCACTGAGGCATGCGATGTTCATAGACTGGAGATTATTAGGTGCACGGTCAGCACGGATACTATATGGACCGTGATCAGCGGTGAAGAAAACGTGTGTATATCCCGAGTCAATGAACACTGCCTGTCTCTGTGAAGCAGGTGAGGCGACACGACTTATGCCGCTGACTGTACAGCCATGGCTGATAGTGATGGGCCAGGGTCCAGGGAGTGTTAGAGAGCAACTGAACAGAGTTTGAAAAAGTGACTAAGTGAGTCTTCTAAACCTCTCTCAATATTGAGAATTATTTGGAAAATTCACTTGTTGGAACTCTGTCTAGTTGCTCTTCAACACTCCTTGGACCCTGGCTGGTCCAGCACTATCAGCCATGGCTGTGCATATAGCTGTATTTATATTCCCCATTACAATATGTTGATATGTAGTATTATATTACACTCAAATAAAGATGTAATGAAACTAGCACTTACTACTACAACTACTGCTACTTCTATTACTATACGTATACTGTACAGTCCATTGGCATTAGTTCGTTGGTAAATTAGACGTTTCAAAGCTTCAACCCAACTGTATAAACCTACTTATTAGTGTTGTTGACTGTACACCCAATATACAGGTTCTACGGTAGAGTACAACCCCGTGTGTCTCTTCTGCCTAAAACCAACACTAACTATGCTGAAGGTAAAACCAAGATTGCTGCCTGGTTTGTATCGAACTGTCATTCCTGGAGCGGCAGAAATGAGTGAGTGTTAATTAATATACCTAATGCTTTATAGTTCAACTGGTTAATTTATGGGAGATTCTCTTAAGGGGGTGCGGGAGTAGGGGACAGGCTTGGGGGGGGGGGTGCAGGAATAAGGGGGACAGGCTTGGTGTGGGTTTGGGGGTTGCAGGAATAGGGGGACAGTCTTGGGGTGGGTAGAAAGTCTGTCCCCTACTCCCACTCCCCCCTAAACCCTGCCCAAGTCTGTCCCCGTACTCCCACACACCCCTAAACCCCACCCAAGCCTGTCCCCCTATTCCCGCACCCCCTTAATGGTTGGTGAATTGGAAGGCTGCTGATTCCTCCAAACTATGCCAAAAAACATACGTCCTCAATCGTACTATTTCAAGCAACAGTTAGGCCATCATTATTTTTGTTCATTCGATCATGTTTCTTGACATACATACTGTACTTTGGAGGAAACAGGACGCTCCAATGAAGGTCTCTGAGTTCTCCAAACTATGCCATAAAACAGACTGATCCACTCTTAGGGTACAGTACCATTGAGGGCATTTGTTTTATGGCAGAGTTAGAAGGAATAGGTAGCCTTCCAAATCAACAACCCTTTTTCTTAACAAAATGAAGATTATTTCACCTCCCAAAGCAAAAAGTCCCAAAAATAGGATAGAATAAATGAATCGCATTTGTTATCAATTTCAGAAATGTTTGTCTCTTATCTCTAGGTTGGTGAAAACACTGAAGAAATGGATACCTGTGGATACTTACGGTGCTTGTGGTGAACTCAAGTGTCCCAAGAACGAGTCGAGACAATGCAAACAGATGCTCACCAAACATTACAAGTTCTACCTCTCCTTGGAAAACTCACTGTGCAGGGATTATGTGACAGAGAAATTCTATGGCATCTTAAAGTGAGGCATATAGTGTAGATCCCTGATATACTGTATATAACATGATGAATATATAATACTGTACTTCTAACTTTTGACACTACTACTACTACAACTATTACTACTACTATTAATGAAGCATTCGATACCTTAATTAATGCCCCACAAGGGATGTGATAGGCAGAAATTAATTTAAAAAAAAATACAGTACAGTACTTCATTGTATCCATTGCTTCATTTTACACTTTGTACCACATTGAAAAGCACCTAATGTTTTTCAATGTAGACTTTTTTTCATTACCCACCATGCAGTTCATTTATTTTACACAAGTCCCTCATTCAAGACCACCAATGTATGTATGTTTTCCCAGACTTCTGCTGCTTGTTATTCATTACCCTTCACTTCGTTATACACTCAGTCCCTCCACTAATGTATGTTTTCCCAGACTTCTGCTGTTGGTTATTCATTACCTTACAAACTATAATAAGTGATATGCTAAGCCTGTGTTAAAAGAATAGTGCTAAATGGAATCATCTCATATCTTGGGAATGCTGTGAATGACAATTAAACACACACAGACTGAAATTACTGTATCTAAATTAACTTATCTACCAAACACTTATTACACCTCTCCCAGCTAGTCCCTGTTGTCCTACTTGTCGTAAAAGGCGACTAAAATGGGCTTATACAGTTATACTTTTTCGACTGTTCCTTTTTTTTTTTAATCTGTTATCTTTTGTGCTTACTGGCCCACTTCTCAATCACCACCTTCTTCCTCGGGCGTCATATGACTTTGCTATTGCGGCGCCTAATATCAATCAATCAAACCAAGCATTTACCTCTATTACTAACCAATCTATATACAATACAGTACAGTACTACCTTCTAACCATGCAGCAACTTACTACAAACCATTTACTCCCTAACCATACAAATATACAATATAATAATTATATACAGACACTAACCAACTCTCGACAACCAACAAAGGATCGATTCACTATACTTTATCTGATTAACAAAAAACATTCTCTCACTCTCTCTCTCTGGTATACTGTCTAGGGTTGATGTAGTTCCTGTGTTGTGTGAATCTATACCATAATAATATTCTCTCTCTCTCTCTCTCTCTTTCTCACTATGGTATAGGGTTGATATAGTTCCTGTGGTATATGGTTCAGCTAACTACTCTGCCTTGGCTCCCACCAACTCCTACATAGACGCCTTGGCCTTCCCATCTGTTGAAGCTTTAGCCAAATACCTCCTTTACCTCCACCACAATGATACTGCTTATAATGAATACTTCAGGTGAGATGCATCCAACAAATAAACTGTAGGTACCGTATTTATTGAAAGAAGTACCGTTTTGTAGCGGTGTTGCCAGATCCGGCTAGGTCCCAGTATTTTGCCCCAGTCATTTCCTGTATTTTATCACGGTTATATCCCGGTAGTTTGCCCATATTAGGTCACGGTAGTCTGCTGTGGTCTACGTTAGGTTAGGTCAGGTCAGGTCAGGCTAATATCTATAAATGCCCTATTTGATTATGCCCTATCTTGGAAATGAGGCATTTGCAGAAGAAATGCCATAGAAGAAATCAAGTCTTAGAATGGTCTAAATTAGTGGGTAATGAAGGTAAAAAAACCGTATGTGTATGTTGTGGTTCACTGGACCATGGTGGCTAGACCTCAATGCTTACTTAACAGTATATGGTGGGTGAAGGAAATATGTTGTCACTTAATATGTAGGTTCTTAATATTAATATGGAGTACAGTTAATATGAGTAGGTTAGGTTCCTAACTCGAACTGGCTAGTGCAAGCAAGCGAGTGCGAGATGGATCTCATGTGCTCCCATCATGCATCATAATCTAGGCATGAAGTATTAGCTGCATCTGCAACAATAATAAGCTTTTCAATTCCATTAATCTACTCACCAGATGGAAGCAATACCACCAAGTGACGGATCCACTGCAAATCAGCCAAGGCTTCTGTAATCTGTGTCAACGTCTACACACTGACACCTCCACACAGACCATTAATGTACATCAATGGTTCCTAAGAGACTCGCACTGTAAACGTCCAAGTACTCCACAAATAAAAAACTTTATACATGGCATACAGCCTTAACTTAGATCTCTTGCTCTCTCTTCTCTCTGATATGAACACGGCATACATCAATTACTTTAGCTCTCTCTCTCTCTCTCTACACAACATATAATTATACAACATTAGCTCAGCTCTCTCTCTCTCCCTCTCTCTCTACAACATATAGTTATACAATAATAGTTTAGCACTCTCTCTCTCTGGATATGACAAATGAGTTCCTGTCTAACCAATTTAGTAGTCGATTCATTCACTCACTATATAACTGTTCTAACAAATAAAATAAATTAGTGACACTAACTGACCAATCATTTGTCTTGACTAAAGTTTTTAAGGGAATATTTCCTTATTAAAGTATCAATAGTCATCTGTTTACCAATAACTTAAATCTCCCCTCAAGAGTGAGACTGCATAAGTTTAAATAAATTCTAAGGACTTTCAGTAAAGTCGCGGTCAAATAAAATCATCCATATAGGGTTAACTCACGTAAGAGTTTGACAGCTTCCCTCTGTTCCGTAGATGATAAACTTTCCAATAAATAGATTAATTACCATCTTGTGATTTAATACAAGCAGCTACGCACTACTTAAAACAATAACATCATCTATGAACGTGAAAACAATAGATAGTAAATTGTTTGAGATACCCATGTGGATGATTATTATTGACCACAACTGTACATCATCAATATCCCATTCAACTTTTTTCAAGGAGTGGGGATGGCTCTATATAGCACCAGTACAGAACCCCCTCATAGGCAAGAATTAAGGGGTACAGCTCCTAGGCTATTTGAACCTTTGGTGGGATAATTGTTATTAGAGAATGAGGTCCCTAAAAACAATACAGTATACACCTTCAATACACAATGACCTAATCAACTTGTATCCTACACTTACATTTTTTTACACTCATGGAAGATAACCTAATATTTTCCCAGACTTGTGTTGTTCATTTTACACTCGGTCCTTCATTGATGATAATCCAATGTTTTCCCAGGCTTGTGTTATTCATTAAATGTGAACCGTTTCATGTATGTCCGTGTGTACAAACATTCAAATTAAATCATTATATACATTGGTGAGAAAAACAATGTACGGTATGCTTCTGTAATCACTTGTATTTTTGTCCTTCTATTCAATTTCAATAATTTCAATTATAATTTAAAGTGCAATTTTTAAGGTGTGCAAAATATAATGGAGAAATTATTATTGTGCGTGAGTCCTAGTAATATGTTTAAGAGGATATTAATATATTTATGGTACAGTCGGCAGCATAAATTCGCGTCCATCTCGTGTACTTAATAATGCTAATGTGACCAGCTAGTTGCATTCTGAACCAGTTTTTATTCCAACAACATACGTAATTTACCATATGAGAACTACCGTATATCTGTCATCTCTCTATTAAAATTGTATTACATCACTATACCTAAAACATACACAGGTGGAAATGAAGCGAACTTATGCTGCCGACTGTACATTGGAGAGCCTTAATTCCTCTACACTAGCCTATGCCAGGAAACAGGATCACATTAACCAAAATACTGGTGCCACCGCCTGTTGTTGCTTGGAATAGTTTGGAGGAATCAGTTGCCCTCCAATTATCCCACAGTACCATAGGTGATCCATTAAGCATTGGGGTGAAGGGGAGTGCAATAAGGATGGGATGGGAGGCTTTATATTCTTTATCAGTATGTGTGTGTTTTCATTTCACATCACTGCTTCAGCTTTGACTACTCCCTGCTGTTGTTGTTGTCATTTTATCATTACTAAGCTTTAGCCACACCCTGTTGTTGTTGTTGTTGTCATTTTATCATTATTAAGCTTTAGCCACACCCTGTTGTTGTTGTTGTTGTTGTTTAATGACTGCTAATTGTTGGTCTAACTTGATTTCCATCATATCCATTACCACTGAAAAAAATACAGGTAATATAATTACTTAATACTTTTAAATTATCATCAATATTCCATTTCTCTGTTTTCAAGAGGTAGGGAGGCTCTGGTACCAGTGTAGGAGCCTTGAAAGGTAAGGGGGTTGTAGGAGCCTTGAAAGGTAAGGGGGTTGTAGGAGCCTTGAAAGGTAAGGGGTCCAGCTCCTAGGTTATTGTTAGAGAGTGTGAAGTCTTTTCTTTATACAGTATCATGGAGGGGGGATGGGGGGATACATCATCACAACAATAGTACACAATGGGAATATTACTGCCCTTAATATTATTATGGTAAGTATTTAATACTTAATATATCAATACTGTTTAACTCTTACACACACAACTCACCTTCTCTCAGTTTACTCTTCTCTGATGCAATCTTCTGAATTTTCTCCATTTGTTCAGTAACAAATTTAACTTTTCTTTTGAAATAATCTTTGGCTCCATTAACATCCTGAAATAGAGAGAGGGAGAATTAAAGTTACCGTACCTTAATAAAGTTAGTAGTAGTACTGTATTTTTATCATCATTATTATTATAATTGGTAGCAGCAGTAGTACCGTAGTAGTAGTTGTAGAATAATAATAATAATAATTATATTGTTATTCTGTTATCAGTATTATCATCATCATCAATACCTCATTTCCCTTTCTTCAAAGTGTAGGAAATATTATTATGAATACTGTACTACATTATAATAGTAGTAGTATTTTTGAATTATTATTATATCATCAATGTGTCTCATTCTCTGGTACACACACACACTCACCCGCTCCACATAGTATCCAGTACCAACATCAATGAGGAGTTTCTCAGCATCTGCGATGGATCCAGGGACATACATACAACTTGTCAGGGGTACTAACAATTCCTTCCCTTTACTTTCTGGTGTTAACTGTCAAATCAATTCATAAGACATATTAATTCATACATAATAATAACATAATAATATATACATGTATATACAGTATACATAATGTGTGTATAGAATTATTATACATACTGTACTACGTACGGGAACATTACTAATGTGTGTATGTATGTATGTGTAAAATGAAAAAAATATAAAACAATAATTTTACACATATAATAAGACAATTAAAATATAATATATGTCTATCTATAAATATCTACCCAAAATTATGTAAAATATACAATAACACCGAGAAAAAATATGTACGACTATATAACTGATCTCTACCCAAAACTAATGATGAAATGGAAAGAAAAAATGTATGGCTTCTATACAGTATCCCAACTACTTAAAATTCACAGAAATCATTTACTGTGAGAAAAATATTTGTCAATTATATTATCGACACATAACCAAGATTCATTAGAGAGAGAGAGAGAGAGAAAAAGAGAAAGACAAACCCATTATTTTATCGATATATTCCCAAGATTCATTAGAGAGAGAGAGAGATAGAGAAAGACTCATTACCTTATCGATACATTCTCCAGATTCGTTAAACTTGAGTTGGGCAATTTTCAACTGTTGTAATGATTCATTGAAGAACTGCAACTCCTGAAAAGTATAAGTTAAGCACATTAATGATATTGTAGGTATATAAAAAAGTTATTTATAATAGTGAAATATAAACACTGGTAATAGTAACATTTTTGAAATATTGTACCGGTAAGTTATATAATAATAATGTTAAAAATTCATGACACCCCGTAACTCTTTTCAACCTAAAATAATGCAGTAGTGAAGATGCAGTAACATTAATCCCTCATTTCATCCCATACCAGTAACATGTCATTTAAGGGGGTGCAGGAGGAGGGGACAGGCTTGGGGGGGTTTTGGGGGGTGCAGAAGTAGGGGGGACAGGTTTGGGGGGGTTTAAGGAGGTGTGGGAGTAGGGGGACAGGCTTGGAAGGGTTTTGGGGGGTGCAGAAGTGGGGGGACAGGCTTGGGGGGGTTTTGGGGGGTGCAGAAGTAGAGGGACAGGCTTGGAAGGGTTTTGGGGGGTGCAGAAGTGGGGGACAGTCTTTGGGGGGATGCAGGAGTAGGGTGACAGGCTTGGGGCGGGGTTAGGGAAGTGCGGGAATAGGGGACAGGGTTTTTACCCACCCCAAGCCTGTCTCCCTATTCTTGCACCCCACAAGCCTGTCCCCCTACTCCCGCACCCCATTAAGGCCAATGTTATCCAGAAAATGTAAAGAAAATGACAATAACAGTGAAATAAAATACACCCACATCCAAACACACACACACACACATACATTATTTCCGACACACACACACACACACACACGTATTTATCATAGCAACTGTACATGTATAATTCTCTAGAGGGTTTGTTTTAGTTCACCTGGTCCAGTTGGTTCTTTAACGAGGTCAGCTGTTCGAGATTGAGCTTAGAAATATCGATGACTTGAGGCCCCGAACCTTTGCTGGAGGAAGCCATCTTTAATGTTTACACTTTACACACGAGGCGATGTTTTTATCAGGCTTTCCAACGGTGCTCTTGTTATTTTCTGATTATAATATTGCAATGAATTTAGCAATATTATTATATTTCCTGAAGTTAGATCAAGCAATAATGTACTAGGAAAGTTAAATAAGCTAGGTTACTGTTGAGCTTTATCTGTTTTTACTCCTTCCATTCCCTCACTGATGTGTGTCATTATAATAGTCAACCTGGAACACAGTGTAACTTAATTTTATAATCACGGCTTATCTACACTTTGCAGCATTCACATCTTCACTTCCTACTGCAAACCAACCCTAAACTTACAATCAAATCTTACCTATCCTTTACAATCTCATTTTCACCATAGCCTCTGCAAATCTACTCAAAGCAATTACATCTCCACTACCCACTGCAAACCTACCCCATGTAATCACATCATCACAATACCCACTGCAAACCTAACCTATGCAATCACATCTTCACTATACCGGCACACTGTAAACTTTACCCTATACAATTATATTTTCACTATACAATCTCATCTTTACTACCCTCTATCTATCTGTCTATTATAGTATAGCTCCGACGCCTCGTTTCCTCCGGGAAAACTCTGGCTCCGGTCAAGGAGGTGGCCACGGCAGAAGAGTCTCAAGTTCTCCCTGTTCCAGGCTTCAGCCCTTTATACCTCCATGCTTCGATCCAGCACTCCCTCTTCACATGCTCCATCCCCCCTCCCCCCCCTCACACTTCTCTCTCTCACATATACTCTTCCACTCTGTTCTGCCATTTAACTGGTGGTCTGCCTCTCACAGAGACTCACACCAGCAGTCCCACAATTTCACTATCGCACATCTTGTGTACAAACTCATCCACATATCGATCTAATTTATCTCAATCTATTACGCTTCATTCTCTCAACCACTCCACACTCAACACCTTCTCACTCATACCACATTTCTCATACACACTCTCGATCATTACTTTCTTCATCCCACCAGGCTGGTAGGCCTAAGTCAACATGCACCTCTCAAGTAACTTATTTCCACAGCATCTATTCTAGACTAAGACTCATAAGCCCTACTCCATGCATGTCCATGTCTCCGACGCATATGTCAGCGATGGCAGAATTATACTATTTCTCAGTCCCATTTTCACTTCCATAATATTATGTCAACTAACTTGTTTGTGATTTTGTATATCATCTATTGTCTGTGTATCTGTCTTCGTGTTGTCAATGGGTCTAGTTTTGTGTCTTGTTTAAACAAAGTGACTGATGTAGTGTGTCTGTAATCAAGTCTGACCCATCTTGCAGTTATGTTACCTCCGCCAAAGAGGTTATGTTTTCACCCCTGTATGATTGTCTGTTTGTTTGTCTGTTAGCAGGATTACGCAAAAACGCATGGACGGATTTTGATGAAACTTTGTGGGAAGGTCGGGTATTGTAGTGGCAACAATTGATTAGATTTTCAGATGTCAAGGTCAACGAAAAGGTAGAAAACACATTTATAGCCATATCTCGGGACTTGCTTGAGCTAGAGACTTCTACCTGGGCTCATATTGTAGTACAGTATTTAGCAATAAGACTGCGGGAAAAAAAAAACGCACATGTCCCTTCATGAGCTCCGTAATTATCTGGCATTGGCGGAGGTATGAATTCTCTGAATGCTTCCATTCTTGTTTTGTATGGACTCTAATTTATTGATATTATTGTAAGTGCGTGGGTCCCAGACGGTGTCGCAATACTTTAATTTATAAGTGTGGCCGAACGAAAGTGTTACAAGCAATAATTTTGATGTCTGTGTTATACCTGTGCTGAGGTTCCTGTGCAAGAACCCCAGCAGGACCCTACTACTGTATAACGTTGGCCTTGATGCTACCTATTACTATGTGTGTGTTCCACCTCATGTTCCCTTTTTTTTTTTTGTAGGGTATGAACATTTCTTTGATTGTGGAAACACTGGTTACCCAGCAGTTATCCCAGAGGTCTCCATCAGTGCATTAATTTAATCATAATCCTCGTGGTTTTGGGACAGGATTGCCAGCAGAAAAATAAAATTTCCAAATTTATTCACCTAATTAAAAGATTCCATAACATCCCAAGCTTTGCAAGATTACATCAAGATATGTTAAACTAGTTTATTTATCATTTTATTTATAAATATACAGTTACACATGAATTCGTGATACAATCCATTATCCAGGTGGAAGATGCTCATGTCGTGGGAGCTGTATTACGAGTTTATTATGTGTCCAAACTGCATCTATTTCCAGAACGGTTTTACATAGATTTTTAAAGAAATACACTTTAATGTGAAAAGCTCACAGGCACCGTGAAAAAAGCACACAAAAAGAACTAAAAGGTGAGCCGTTGCAAAGGCAATTCCCCCACACACCAACTGAATGGATGTTGAAGAAGCTTGTAAACAATTATATTTATAGTTACAGTATTTGTATATAAATACATTTATCAAAACTACATGAGTATGGTGGCAACAATAGGTAATTATATCCTATCATTATTACATTATTAACTTATATATAATAATAGTTAATTATATCCTATTTTTATTAACCATTATTTACCTTATCTTCATTACATTACTAACCATTAAATGCTATCTTTATTACCTTATTAACCTTTATTGTATATTAAAGTCATTCTATGTAATAATAATATCAATTTTAGTTAATTATTATTTTTCCGGCTTGGGGTCGTAAATAATTAAATGTGTTAAGATTATTTGGTATTTATCTAACCTAAGTTAGACTATTACCATTCCATTTTGTATCAGTGTTGCCAGATCAGGTTAGGTCCCAGTATTTTGTCCCGGTCAGAAACATGGGCATTGACAAACAGACTGATGGAGGTTATACGCAGCTGTGACCGTAGAATGCTGAGATACATGGCAGGAAGAAAGTGGCAAGATGGGAGGTCTAGCAGTGAAGTGACAGAGATGTGTGTGTGGGGTTGAAGACCTTTCTGTTAGGTTGAGGCAGAGAAGACTGAGATATTTTGGACATGTGAGAAGAGCGGAGGGGGGGGTGTTGAGTAAGGTGGAGGAGGTGAGAGTCGAGGGCCGGCGACCGGTGGGAAGGCCCAAGAAAAAGTGGAAAACGTGTGTAATGGAAGATATGAATTTAATGGGAATAGAAGAACATATGGTACAAGATAGACAGATGTGGAGAACAGTCATCACCCGTCCAATCCCATCCTAAATGGGAAAATACGGACATTAAACGAAAATGATGATGATGATGATGAGGTCCTGGTTCTTTACCATGGATATTTCCCAGTAGTTTGCCCAGGTGAGGTCTACAAAGTAAATAAACACCTTATTTTCTGGCCTAACTCTATAATCACAAAGTTGTTTTCTGTACTATACCGTACATCAACATTGTAGGTAAATAATGCCTGGAATATTTGTTTCAGGTCTGCCTGATTGACTGTGACCAAGAGGAATAACAAGTGTGGATCAAAATGAGTTCCCAAGATATCTGTGATAAAGGGACACATATACCCACATCCCTAGGCTGTCTTTGATACCACCAAGATTGTGGCTTCTGTGACATCTCATAGAGTCAGGAGGGTCAAGGCACGTACCTTCCCTTCAACCATCACCAGGGTCGAAGGTAAAACCTTCGCCTTTACCTTCAATCGTTACTACTACTGTAGTCATTTGTCATAGCTGGTCCTAGCATACCCCACCCCCTCCCCCTCCTTACCCTACTCCCCTCACTTGAATAATATATTGTATATAACTTGAATAATATATTGCTAATTTTTGTAATAATACATTGCTATACTAAGTAATTTACACTATATACATGTAAATAACAATATTATAATACTTTTCTATACATATAGAGAACCATTTCAATAACTACTGGTACTCAAATAATACAGGAAAAATAAGAGCATATTGAAGCAGGAGAGCGGGATAATGTCTTCTCCCTCTAATGTTTGGTATACAACTGAAGGGATTCATACGATGACCATTAATATATCTGATAGATGATCTGAATTGCCAATATTATTCTAAATGAATACACAATGGCTCTCAATTTGTGTAAAACAGCATCATAATTTTGTTATATACATATATGCTGTGTAAATTACTTAGTACCGTACAGCAAAGTATTATTATAAAATTAAGCAATAGACAATAAATTATTCAAGTAACGGGAGGAGGGTAAGGAGGGAGAGGTGGTGGGGCTGGATGGGTAAGTAGCCTAATAATTAATATAACATTATACTCATCTCAACTCTTCTATTTCATCTTTCATAGTCTTAGATGACATGCTCACTCTACAACATTTGTATTATCATCTTACCTATTAACTGAAAATATGACTTTGAAAACTGTCAGATGGCAATCAGTCAATGACAAGCAAAAATTCCTTACCGAGATTACCGCTAATTCTTGGAGGAATTCGTAAGTGTTATAAATAACTCACACATATTCCCCGAAACAAAAGTAATGACTTAACACCTTTTCTAATATTATCTGATGTTGTTTTCAGTTCATCATATCTATTTTCTCACAGTAGTTTTGTATAATTTTGGAAATAATTGTGGAAGGTTAGCGGGAAGACACGGGAATTCCCTTGCCTTCCCTTCAACCTTCTTATAGACCTTCGTTCCAATAACGGCTCTGACTATTGGTACCCTAATACCTTCCCCCGTACCTTCCACCCTCGACTTTCCTCACTCTTAGTACGGGCCTTAGTATCTCGCTTTTTAAAAATAAAACGATAATATAAAATAATTACTAAACCGAACCCTTCCACAAAAAGTCATTGCGAATACGTACCTGATGTGTCCAAGAGTAAGTGTTGTCATTGCGGATGTAATGCATGGAGAGGGAAATGTCTGCTTTGACAGTTTATTGGCATGCACCACTAACATTTACAGTACAGTACAGTACAATACAGTACACCCTTGATATAAAGTAAAAAATGATCTTATTCACCGCCTCATGTACACATATTCATTTATTGAATGTGTTGCTTCTGTTATTCATTACTCATTACTTCATTGTACACTCATTCCTTTATTAAAGACCCCCAAGTGTGTTCTCAGGCTTCTGTTACCGGTATTCATTAAAGGTTAAAGGTCCGCCAATGAGTGGCAGTCAATGGGACAGAGTGTAGCATACACTGTGTGTATGAAACACAATTATAGCATGCATCATACAGATGATGAGTGTCCCAGAGACCTCACAACCCACGTGAGACCTGAGTCAGCTTCGGTTATGAGTACGTAAGCAGGAAGACCTCAGATAGCCAACTCAAACCCCCCACCCCTTGCTCACAGGGGTGGTAACCTCTGGCATCAGTGGCATTTTTAATGTGTCCCGAACAAGGATCAAACGCTGGGCCGCAGAATTACAGCCACAGACTCTACCACTGCTAGCCAGATCCACATTAGGCCTACTTCATTTGATTCCCAGGCTTCTTTTATTCATTACCCATCACTTCATTCCCTCATTGAAGATCAATAAATGTGTCCCCAGACTTCTGTTATTCAATAATCACTACCGGTACTTCATTTTACACTCATCCTTTCATTGAATGTGTTGCTTCTATATTCATTTACCCATCACTGCATTTTACATTAATTTTCTTACTGAAGGTCACCAATAGTACTCCCAGACTTCTGTTATTCATTATTATACAGACTCAGTGATCAGCTCAGCATGTGTGACATGAGGAGTGTTGAATATGTTAGTGTTATATCAAGGGCCTCTTGTATATATACATTTTTTAATTTATTATTTTCTTCAGCGTACAGTATTTGTACCGTAATATGTTGTTGAATGTCATTAAGGAGGATATGATGATGTTGGGGGAAGATATGAAGGCTATTAATTTAAAAAGATTGTGTCACAATCCAGATGAGCTAAGTTATGTAGTACACTGACATATTGTAATCTGTTTATTGGCACTGAACAGAGGGAATTAATAGCCATCAACTGACTGGCAATATCATTTCCCATTAATGGGAGATTGTGTTGTTGGTGAATTGGAATGTCTGTGATTCCTCCAAACTGTGCCATAAAACAGATCCCACATTAAAGGAACATAAGGTCATCTGTTTCCTGGCCTAGTAAGAAGGAATCACAGACACTCCAAATCATCATTAATTAAATTTTCCCTTAATGCTTTACAGTATATATAATTATATTGTCTGTATAAGTGATTATTAGCTGGGTGGGTATTTTCTGTGTTATATGTCAGCATGGTTGTATAAAATGCTTGGATTGCCTGGAAAATCAGCTTATTTTCTCATGGATACACAATTTTGTTGTACCTTTCATTATTATATGTATCTTGAAGAATTTCATCAGGTTTACCTGGTGATGATGATGTACAGTATATCTGCTGAAAGTAATGTCATACATGTGCAATCATTGCTGGGTGTTTAATGAATGGAAACACCATTTGCTTAGTTATTACTATGACACATTAGTGGATAATTTCATAAAGCTGCTACCAGGAATGATGAAAATATTTCATCTTGTACATGAGATATCTTTGAAAATATTTTTTTATTAATTTAAAATATTTAGTGTAATAACTACCGTTCAAGTTGTTATGAGTACTGTACCCTCATTGTATTGAACTCATTCCCGAAGCATAGCATCAATGTGCTCCTCCATCTTGGTACGACTAGATTGAGTTGCTAGATATTCAGACAGCAACTTATTTTAACCTCGTCCTTCATGATAAAGAATTTATATTAGTGGTGAATATACAGTAGTTTAAATATTCTGTCAGTAAAGGTGTTTTTTTACACCGATTGGCTAATGACTTAATTTATTTAGTTGAAAATACAAAAGGGGTTTCACTTCTCCAATTCTCCCTCTTTTTTTTTTCATCTACCTATTGTGCTTACTGCCCCACCTCTCAGTTACTTTTTTCCTCGGGCGCTATATGACTTCGCTGTTGCAGCGCCTAATATCAATCAATTTTACTCTTGCTGTATCCTTAGCTTTAATGTAAAATCTTGCCTTTTAATGGCAAGCAAAAATTCACTTTTCATAATTTTCATGTATTTTTTGCAGGTGTTATGTGTATACTGTATTTACTTCTGTATTATGCTTATTTTTAGTTTCATGTGCTTCCTTTAATTTATTTCTCCAGTTATTAATACCATTTTGTTACCAAATACCTTATGTGGCAAGGTGTTGTTTTATTTACATTGTTGTATTTATTGCAGGTGGTATAAGAACAAAGAAAAGCAGAGAGATATAAAGCAGCAAAAGAAGCTGCTGAGTTAGCAAAAGCCCCACCTACAAAAAACACAGGAGAAGTGAACACCAATAAAAGTGTAACAAAAGGTGGGAGTCAGACAGAACTCAAAGAGGGAAATGAAGTGTCAGTAGAAAGTCACTCCTCTTGCCAAAACACAGTTACCAGTGGTGTCTAGCAGTACGAAGATGCCTCCACAGACAGAGAAAACATGAGTGAAGTGGACAGCCAGTGGAGTGAAGAGGAGGAGGAGGAGAGTAGTAAAGATAACTGGGTGAACATTGACACAACAGATCAGGATACCATGGACAGTCAAGATGGTGACCAGAAAAGCAAAACACTACGCATGATGTCATTGGAATTCAACTCGGCCACTATTCCTGAGGGGTCAGTGCCACTCACCAACAAAAGGGTGGTAAGGTCCCTCAGGCTTGTCAGGAAGAGGAAGAGGAAGAGGAAGAGTGAAGTTCTTGATCAGACAACAGAAAATGCACCCAGAGCATCCATTTCCACACCAACCCCACCAAGTCCTAGCTCTCTTCACACTAGTTCCATTAATCCCATCACCAGTGCATTGAAGAAGGTTAGAAAATAATCTATGGAATTGTCATCACCAGTTCCTTCACACATGTCACACAAGAAGAAGCACACAGGAGAGGAAGTTAGGCAGTGAGAACGATGCTAGCAAAGAAACTGTAACTGAGAATCTTGATGCGGAGGCCAAGGTAGATGAGACACCAGCCACCCTTGTCAAGACAAGATCCACTCATTCTGAAGCTAAGATAGAGGACGTTCATTGCACCCTTGGCAAGACAAGAGCAAAGGCAAGAGGCAGGCTACTTATGGAAGGGGAGGAAGGAAATGACTCAGGCACTGAATCCCCAGTTCCTGTTGTTACTCCAAAGGGACGCAGTAAATCTCGATTGAGTTCCGAGGAGGACTCACAGGCTGGGACCACCACTATTGATCAGGGGAGTGCCAGCAAAAGTCGAGTTAAGGCGGTAACAGGCATCATCTTCGTTGTTGCTCTGTCAGGTAAGGTCTCATTTGACTTTATACTCACTGACTTTACTATATTTTACATAAGTTAAGGCATACCACTCAATTCAAACACCTAAAAGAACACCAGCTGTTTCTTTTGCTCTATTATATTTCTTTGAGTGTTTGTTCATGATTGATATTGGATTATATAGTTAATGACTCGTATCCTCTATGACACGGAGGGGGGGGGGGAGACCTCACCCTGTAACGGTGCCCCCATTAAAGGTTCAAATAGCTTGTCTGGAGTCCTGCATTGGTGCTAGAGCCTCCCCACCACTAGAGAAAAGGGAAATGGGATATTGATGATGATGTTAATAATTTGAACAGTACAATAAGACATAATTGCATTAATTTCCAACCATAATTATATTTCTTGTATAGGGTACGACTTAGTCCTGGCAGAAGATGAGGAGATGAATCGCTGAACCACTGTGGTTTAGGTCATCAACCACTACAGGTAACCATTACGGCAGGGTTGACATAAGTATTTTTACGAAGGTGATTGGTGTGCTATGATACCCCTGCTTGGCCAGACACCTAAAACACAATGGAAGACTCTCCAATCTTTAGACCATTCTCATTTTTTCACAATCTTCATTCCTACATGTGTGCATTTTTTTTTTATTGTGTGAGTGCTGAACCAAGTACTGTACCATATCTACAGGATGATTCATATACATATTATAATATTTATTAAATGTGTATTATACGCTGTACATATACATTTAAGACATGATATACAGAACTTATTTACAGTGTTTAAGAAGCAATAGAAGATCATATGTTCAAACTGTAATCTATTTTCATGCATGCAAGCTCGTACCCATTTTACCATGTTAGCAGAGAGTTGTGTAGGGTTGCTACAGTAATGTTTACAATTACTGTTTCAATGTTAGTTTTCAATTCGTCTAATGTGTGTGGGTTATTCTGATAGACCACGCCTTTTAGATCCCATAGAAAGTAATTGGGAGATATAAGGCATGGTCTATCAGAATAACCTACACACATTAGACGAACTGAAAGATAACATTGAAACTGCAATTGTTAAAATTTCTGTAACGTTTCTTTTGAATAACCCTATATAATGCATATATATTTTTGTACTTTGTGTGATATTGTACCTTAATTTTGTTTGGATAAGAAAATATATACAGCATTATGTTTGATACTAAGAGTTTATTTTCACAAAATAAAAGATGCAATTAACACTGCATTGCCTACCTATACTGACCTTGAGTTTACACACACACACAAAATACTTGGGATAACATACAACACATCCATGACATTCAAATAACATATCACGGCCATCAAAAACAAATGCATGCAAAAATTTAAAGCCCTCAGATCACTTGCCAGCTCAATATTTGAACACAACAAAGAAACCACAACCACAATATGCAAACAATTACTATATTCGATTAATGATGGATTATGCAAGTCCTGCCTGGGCCTCAAACCTCACTGAGACTATCTCGACACCCTTCACACCCATACAGAATAGAGCCCTAAAAATAATCACAGGCTGCACACCATAAAACCAAAGTCTTCAAAATCAAGGATCATCTCGACATGAGACACACACAAACACTATAGTCCATGAGCTGAGTCTGGAATTTCAGAGTACCAAAAAGGTGAATAAATATCGTGCACTTTCAGCAAGGTGGATGTCTGAAGTGTTGGGAAATGGTTGATGGACATTCCAGAAATATAGCTAATCAATCACCTTTTTGGCAGCCATCTCTAGCAAGTATCCTAAAATGTTCACCGAAAATCGAGAATAAAGTAATAAAAATCGCAAGTCTTCAACTAAAGATCATATCAAGAGACTTCTAGTTGGTCTCATCTTATTCATTTCTTAATTCTGCATCTTTTGGTGTATAATACATGCAACTTATGACGTATTCGCTTCATAATATGAGAAAAGTGAAGGAAAAGTAGACCAATTTGTAGTATTTTGTTACGACTTTGTTTACAAACTTTCTTTTGTTTTGGCCCAATCCGTATCTGGTCGACAAGAACACAGGTTCTACGTATCTGGTCAGTTTTTGTCTCCGAAACCAAGCGCCTCCCTATAGAGCCGTCATCTAGACGTCAATCGGATACGAAGTTCGCTTGGGTGAAACCAAGCCAAAGCAAGCGGAACTGTTCTGGTCGGTCAAAAGGATTCGACGATCCACCAAGATGGACCCTGCTGCCAGCCACTGAAACCAAGACCAACCACGTATCCATCCAAGCTCGCCAAAAAGCAGTGATTCGAGGAGCTTGGGGAAAGGATAGGAGAAGTATAGCAGTAAATATGGTGGCCATTAAAGATATGACAAGTAAGTTAATACAGTAGTATAATAATACATGAATTGTAGGTGCAACAGGCTGTAAAATAGAGTGATAGCAACACAAATAAGGCTTTAAGTATAGCAATGACAGATTAGAGCAGGTGTAGAGTTCCTATTAGTCTACCATTTCTACTAAAATAGTAGTTGTTAAAACCTGGAGAATCACGATAATGATATAAATTATTTTTTTTTTTTTTTTATGTTCTCGTATCTAATTTAACTTATATGAGATTATATGGATTGCTTAGGGGTTATGTGACCCATTCTTGATAATTATATAATATCATTAAGGTGAAGGGAAGTATTGTACTTTATTGGAAATCAGTTCTTAGTAAAACTATAGAATCATGCCAACATTTTCTGTTTTTAATCAATCTTAAAATACAGGAATGGACTTTGACTTTCACAGGTTCTGACTTAAACACAGTATCACTGTAGGATATAAGAGGTCCACCTTCATGTGTATTTCAAATGTGATTGCAGTAATTTAGTTCATAACGGTATTCTGTATCAATAACGACTTTGGTTCCGGTAAGTTGCCTGGTTAGATACCCGTAATCTGCATCGGTCTTTATTTGAATAGTAGGTTAGGTCCGAGCAACTCAGGAAAAGAAACAGTCATCTGCTCACAATATGGAAAATATAATTAAGACCATAAAAAATAGGCATGCAATGTTTTAATTGTTAGGAAATTATAGGTGGACATTAATAAATGCAGACAGTTTATTCTCTTCCTTTCAGCTGTTTCCAACCATAGTAGTAGGATACTACATTATATCCCTCACTTCCAGGACAACATGTGTATACTGTGATAGACAATTCCATGACTCCAGTGATGCATGTACATGTATGGAGTCCCATTTAGCGGAAGCAGAGGTTGTGGAGCCTCTGATGGATTCACCTCCTCCACTGTCAACCATCCCTTCTACCTCCTTTGGTGAGAATAGAGGTTGTAATATGTTTTTTAGCAAGCACAGACAGGTCATTGCAACCATATATTAATATTACCGTATTTACATGATCAAACTAATGTAATCTACAATCATTTTCAAAAATACAGTTTAACAGTACTATCAAGTACTGTATGCCCTGATATTTATATGCAATGGTTTCTTGTAGATGTTGCCTAGACCGCAACAGACTTCTGGGATCTAACCTGGGCAAAATACTGGGAAATAACCATAATAAATTAACCAGGGCCTAACTGGAGCAAACTACCGGCACCTAACCAGAGCAACCAATGGCACCTAACCTTGTTAAACTACCATGACCTAACCGGGACATAGCCGGACACTGCTACAGAACAGCAATAAATTCTATAAAATAATTAAGTTAGGTCTAACTAATTCAATAACTTTCTTATCGTTATATAGGGAGAGGTAATTTTTGTACTACATTGCAAATGTAGTTTATTAAGTATGTGTGTTTAATATGTCAAGTACCAGATACTGTATTCCCTTCTTTAACTGTTTCTTACCATGGTAGGTTACTACATTAAATTCTTTACTTCCAGGACTGTGTGGCTGTACTGTCAACGTGCATTCGATGACCTAAATGATGCCTGTAGTTGCATACAATCCCATTTAGTTGAAGCACAAGTGGAGAGTCTTCCTTCAGTATCGCCCATCTCCTCGACCTCCTTTGCTGAGAGTAGGTTAAAGCTAAAAATACTTTAATCCAGACTTACAGTCATTTGCAAAAATAGATATTCAATATTTAATTCAAGGAAACTTTTTCCTTTACTAACTATGTATGCCCTGATAATTATATGCAATGGTTTAGAGCAGTTCAGTTTCCTTAATTAACAATGGCACTCCTCTTGTTGTCTCATTGATACTAACTAGTACTTTACAAATTTTACTGGTACAATAACCAAGGAAGAGCATAAGGGAGAAAGGAAGCATATCCAAACCACCTCAATGTATTACACTTCACTCTCAACCACACCACACTCATTACCAATTGCTTTCTTACTCATACCACATATCTCATACACACTCTCATTACTTTTTCCATCCCGACTTGTAAGTCCACATGCACCTCTCAAGTAACTCATTTCTACTGCACCTATTCTAGACTGATGAGCCCTACTCCATGTCCAGGGACTCGTGCCCCCTGGTGTTGTGATGGTTTGGCTCCCATAGCTGCCTTCCTTGACAGCCTTCGGGGGTGGTTGAAGACTGCAACGCACACAACCACACTAGCCAACAACACAACATACACTCTGAGGGCACTTTGGGAAATCCCGGTTCAGGCCATGGTCTTCCTCGAGAGCTCGTGGCTGCTCGGCCAGACAGCTTGAGGAACTTCAACAACAACTCCTGCCATAATGGCTGAAGACCTAAAACACAATAGAAGACTTCTCCAATCTTTGGACCATTCTCATTTTTTCACAACCATCATTCCTACATGTGCGCATTTTTCTTTGATTATGTGAGTGCTGAACCAAGTACTGTACCATATCTACAGGATGATTCATATACATATTATAATATTTATTAAATGTGTATTATACGCTGTACATATACATTTAAGACATAATATACAGAACTTATTTACAGTGTTTAAGAAGCAATAGCAGATCATATGTTCAACTGTAATCTATTTTCATGAATGCAAGCTCGTACCCATTTTACCATGTTAGCAGAAAATTCTTTTGAATAACCCTATATAATGCATATATATTTTGTACTTTGTGTGATATTGTACCTAAAATTTTTACCATTACCATCACTGTAAAATTTTTACCATTACCATCACTGTAAAATTTTTACCATTACCATCACTGTAAATTTTTTACCATTACCATCACTGTAAAAATTTTACCATTACCATCACTGTAAAAATTTTACCATTACCATCACTGTAAATTTTTTACCTTTACCATCACTGTAAAATTTTTACCATTACCATCACTGTAAATTTTTTACCATTACCATCACTGTAAAATTTTTACCATTACCATCACTGTAAAATTTTTACCATTACCATCACTGTAAAATTTTTACCATTACCATCACTGTAAAATTTTTACCATTACCATCACTGTAAAATTATTACCATTACCATCACTGTAAAAATTTTACCATTACCATCACTGTAAATTTTTTACCATTACCATCACTGTAACATTTTTACCATTACCATCACTGTAATATTTTTACCATTACCATCACTGTAAAATTTTTACCATTACCATCACTGTAAACATTTTACCATTACCATCACTGTAAATTTTTTACCATTACCATCACTGTAAATTTTTTACCATTACCATCACTGTAAAAATTTTACCATTACCATCACTGTAAAATTTTTACCATTACCATCACTGTAAAATTTTTACCATTACCATCACTGTAGTTTTTTTACCATTGCCATCACTGTAAAATTTTTACCATTATCATCACTGTAAATTTTTTACCATTACCATCACTGTAAAAATTTTACCATTACCATCACTGTAAATTTTTTACCATTGCCATCACAGTAAAATTTTTACCATTACCATCACTGTAAAATTTTTACCATTACCATCACTGTAAAATTTTTACCATTACCATCACTGTAAAATTTTTACCATTACAATCACTGTAAAATTATTACCATTACCATCACTGTAAAAATTTTACCATTACCATCACTGTAAAATTTTTACCATTACCATCACTGTAAAATTTTTACCATTACCATCACTGTAAAATTTTTACCATTACCATCACTGTAAATTTTTTACCATTACCAACACTGTAAAAATTTTACCATTACCATCACTGTAAAATTTTTACCATTACCATCACTGTAAAATTTTTACCATTACCATCACTGTAAAATTTTTACCATTACCATCACTGTAAAATTATTACCATTACCATCACTGTAAAAGTTTTACCATTACCATCACTGTAAAAATTTTACCATTACCACCACTGTAAAATTTTTACCATTACCATCACTGTAAAATTTTTACCATTACCATCACTATAAATTTTTTACCATTACCATTACTGTAAATTTTTTACCATTACCATCACTGTAAATTTTTTACCATTACCATCACTGTAAAATTTTTACCATTACCATCACTGTATAATTATTACCATTACCATCACTGTAAATTTTTTACCATTACCATCACTGTAAAATTTTTACCATTACCATCACTGTAAAATTTTTACCATTACCATCACTGTAAAATTTTTACCATTACCATCACTGTAAAAATTTTACCATTACCATCACTGTAAAATTTTTACCATTACCATCACTGTAAATTTTTTACCATTACCATCACTGTAAAAATTTTACCATTACCATCACTAAAAATTTTACCATTACCATCACTGTAAAATTTTTACCATTACCATCACTGTAAAATTTTTACCATTACCATCACTGTAAAATTTTTACCATTACCATCACTGTAAAGTTTTTACCATTACCATCACTGTAAAATGTTTACCATTACCATCACTGTAAAATTTTTACCATTACCATCACTAAAAATTTTACCATTACTATCACTGTAAAATTTTTACCATTACCATCACTGTAAAATTTTTACCATTACCATCACTGTAAATTTTTTACCATTACCATCACTGTAAAGTTTTTACCATTACCATCACTGTAAAATGTTTACCATTACCATCACTATAAAATTTTTACCATTACCATCACTGTAAAATTTTTACCATTACCATCACTTTAAAAATTTTACCATTACCACCACTGTAAAATTTTTACCATTACCGTAAAAAAATTTACCATTACCATCACTGTAAAATTTTTACCATTACCATCACTGTAAAATTTTTACCATTACCATCACTGTAAAATTTTTACCATTACCATCACTGTAAAAATTTTACCATTACCATCACTGTAAAATTTTTTACCATTACCATCACTGTAATTTTTTTACCATTACCATCACTGTAATTTTTTTACCATTACCATCACTGTAAAAATTTTACCAATACCATCACTGTAATATTTTTACCAATGCCATCACTGTAAAAATTTTACCATTACCATCACTGTAAAATTTTTACCATTACCATCACTGTAAAATTTTACCATTACCATCACTGTAAATGTTTTACCATTACCATCACTGTAAAATTTTTACCATTACCATCACTGTAATTTTTTTACCATTACCATCACTGTAAAATTTTTACCATTACCATCACTGTAAAATTTTTACCATTACCATCACTAAAATTTTTACCATTACCATCACTGTAAAAATTTTACCATTACCATCACTGTAAATTTTTTACCATTACCATCACTGTAAAATTTTTACCATTACCATCACTGTAAAATTTTTACCATTACCATCACTAAAAATTTTACCATTACTATCACTGTAAATTTTTTACCATTACCATCACTGTAAAATTTTTACCATTACCATCACTGTAAATTTTTTACCATTACCATCACTGTAAAGTTTTTACCATTACCATCACTGTAAAATGTTTACCATTACCATCACTATAAAAATTTTACCATTACCATCACTGTAAAATTTTTACCATTACCATCACTTTAAAAATTTTACCATTACCACCACTGTAAAATTTTTACCATTACCATTACTGTAAAAAAAATTACCATTACCATCACTGTAAAATTTTTACCATTACCATCACTGTAAAATTTTTACCATTACCATCACTGTAAAATTTTTACCATTACCATCACTGTAAAAAAATTACCATTACCATCACTGTAAATGTTTTTACCATTACCATCACTGTAAATTTTTTTTACCATTACCATCACTGTAATTTTTTTACCATTACCATCACTGTAAAAATTTTACCAATACCATCACTGTAATATTTTTACCATTACCATCACTGTAAAATTTTTACCATTACCATCATTGTAAAATTTTTACCATTACCATCACTGTAATTTTTTTACCATTACCATCACTGTAAAATTTTTACCATTACCATCACTCTAAATTTTTTACCATTACCATCACTGTAAAATTTTTACCATTACCATCACTCTAAAATTTTTACCATTACCATCACTGTATTTTTTTTACCATTACCATCACTGTAAATTTTTTACCATTACCAACACTGTAAAATTTTTACCATTACCATCACTGTAAAAATTTTACCATTACCATCACTGTAAAAATTTTACCATTACCATCACTGTAAAAATTTTACCATTACCATCACTGTCAAATTTTTACCATTACCATCACTGTAAAACTTTTACCATTACCATCACTGTAAAATTTTTACCATTACCATCACTGTAAAATGTTTACCATTACCATCACTGTAAAATTTTTACCATTACCATCACTGTAAAAAATTTACCATTACCATCACTGTAAAATTTTTACCATTACCATCACTGTAAAATTTTTACCATTACCATCACTGTAAAATTTTTACCATTACCATCACTGTAAAATTTTTACCATTACCATCACTGTAAAATTATTACCATTACCATCACTGTAAAAATTTTACCATTACCATAACTGTAAAATTTTTACCATTACCATCACTGTAAAATTTTTACCATTTCCATCACTGTAAAATTTTTACCATTACCATCACTATAAATTTTTTACCATTACCATCACTGTAAATTTTTTACCATTACCATCACTGTAAAATTTTTACCATTACCATCACTGTAAAATTTTTACCATTACCATCACTGTAAAATTATTACCATTACCATCACTGTAAATTTATTACCATTACCATCACTGTAAAATTTTTACCATTACCATCACTGTAAACTTTTTACCATTACCATCACTGTAAAATTTTTACCATTACCATCACTGTAAATTTTTTACCATTACCATCACTGTAAAAAAATTACCATTACCATCACTGTAAAAATTTTACCATTACCATCACTGTAAAATTTTTACCATTACCATCACTGTAATTTTTTTACCATTACCATCACTGTAAAATTTTTACCATTACCATCACTGTAAGATTTTTACCATTACAATCATTGTAAAATTTTTACCATTACCATCACTGTAAAATTTTTACCATTACCATCACTGTAAATTTTTTACCATTACCATCACTGTAAAATTTTTACCATTACCATCACCGTAAAATTTTTACCATTGATAGGATCTACACAATAACCAATGGCTTTAAAAACACAGTTATGAACTACAATAACTGGGGAATATGAAACAAGAGCTGTAACGAGACCTGTGTGCATATAGTTGTGAGGAAGAATGGTTCACTCATGTTCACTACAGATTCAACCACCAGAGTCACTTCTTTCCATCTTTATTTGTCAGTCAACTGTGTTCTGGCTCCCTTTCTTACAGATTCTTACAGATGATTCCCAGGGAGAGGCTTGTTAGCCTATGAGACCCGGAATTCTCTCTAGTAAGGCTTGGCGTGGGCTTCTTAATGTCATGAATTTTTGTGATACGAGCTCTATATTGGTCTACACAGAGTCATTCTCACTGCAGAGACAACGGCAATATATTAAATGTATATGGTAAGCTTTCTTACCTCTAAATCTAGAGTCTGACTCCCAGAGAGAGCGATACATTTGATGGTAAGTTTTCTTTGCAGCACTAATTATATCAATGCTAATTCAAGTGTGGATACCAACTGACTAAAGTTGCGACAGCGGTAGAGGCCTCAGTCTCCCTCCTCTGTCACTCTGTGAGGACAAGCTAGTTCCTGTTTTAACTTGTGTTTACATACACACACACACACACTCATTTTTCATAATATTCTTAGCATTATCTTAAAATTCACACAGAAATTCACACAGATTTTAAAAATTTGGTGTCCTCACACAACACCTCCCACGTAACTCCATTTCGCACACAGATTTGTGGGAAATTCCCACGAAGTGGCAACACTGACACCCATACAGAATAGAGCCCTAAAGATAATCACAGGCTGCACACCATAAAACCAAAATCAAGGATCATCTTGACATGAGAGGCACACAAACACTTTATTATAGTCCATGAGCTGAGAGTACCAAAAAAGGTGAATAAATATCATGTGCACTTTCAGCAATTAAGGTGGATGTCTGAAGTGTTGCGAAATGGTTGATGGACATTCCAGAAATATAGCTAATCAATCACCTTTTTGGCAACCTATCTCTAGCAAGTATAGTAAATTTTTCACCGAAAATCGAGAATAAAGTAATAAAAATGGCAAGTCTTCAACTAAAGATCATATTAAGAGACTTCTAGTTGGTCTCATCTTATTCGTTTCTTAATTCTGCATCTTTTGGTGTATAATACATGCAACTTAGGACACAAATTTGCTTCATAATATGAGAAAAGTGAAGGAAAAGTTGACCAATTTGTAGTATTTTCTTACGACTTTGTTTACAAACTTTCTTTTGTTTCTGCCCAATCCGTATCTGGACGACGAGAACACAGTTTCTACGTATTTGGTCAGTTCTCGTCACTGAAACCAAGCGCTCCCAAGACGGTTTCGGTACCCCAATCCTCCGCTTGGACGACCAGATGACGGCTCTATACTCACACTTCTACCCTTCATTATCCTCCCCAGTGATCCTATGACCTATCTGCCCCTCACTGCTCTCTCCTTCCATACTTCCATGTTTACACAAAACTGTTCCCAGATACTTGAATTCCCTCACCTCCTCCATCCTCTCACCCTCTAAAGTTATCTCACATTCCGTCACAGTTGGCACAGCCACTCTATACTCTCAAATACCATCCATCACCTTACTCTTACCAACATTCACCTTCAGTTTTCTTCGCTTACACACAGACTGAAACTGAAACTCAACCACAGAACCACTCCCTCGATCTGTAACTCCCTTTCACTCTAGGCCTGCTGGCCAGCAGCACAGTACCATCCGCAAATATGCTTGCAACCAAAGACCAATATATTCCATTCAACCTCAGTTTCACACCCAGGCCCTCCACCTTTGCCTTCATCTCTCTCATGCAACCATCCATAAAGATGTTGAACAACCATGGTGACATGATACACCCCTGCCTCAATCCTACACTGATATCAAAGTTCTTACTCAAATGAGTCAAATCACACTCGACCCTCACGCAAGCTTTTGTCTCTATAGAAAGCCTCAATCCCCTCCAGCCCTTTCTGAACCCTCCCTGCTCCTCACTAACTTTATTCCCAGTTACTTCTATCAGTCTCTCAATAAGGACTTTCCCATAGGCCTACATCTTCCCCAGAACACTAAAAGAAGGCTTATTCCTCTATAGCTACCACACTCATCCTTACTCCCCTTACCCTTGTACAGAGGAAATCCTCCTATCCCCCCTAACGGGAACCGCCTTGATGTGGTGGGGGGGGGCTTGTGTGTCTCTAAGACCTGGCGAGCTAGACTAGAGGGGGCTCCAGCCCCTGCTCTGTCCAGATTTTGGGGGAGAGAGAGCTTCCCATGCTAGGAAGGTCGCTAGTGAGAGACCAGACTAAATGGTTCCCATCTTTCAGTCCTTTAACTGTCCCTCTTTTCTTTTTATTTCCTTCCTGCTTGCTGTCACACTTCTCTATCACCTTTTTCTGGCGCTATAGGACCTCGATGTTGCGGTGCCTAATATCCATCAATCAATCAGTTATCCCATCCACCTCCGGTGCCTTTCTCATCTTCAACTTTCCTAACCTCTTCAGTCTTTCCTCCCTAGTTTTCCCTTTTTTTTTTTATATATATAACAAAGATGAGGACAAAGGAGGCCACAGGCCCGCTTACCGTCCTCATCTACATAGTACAGTGAGAGAGTGGTCCAAAATCATGTCCAATTTCGTTCGAGATGCCCTGACACATTGCATTTGAAGGTACATAAGTCGTAGTAAGGTGGAAAGATGGATGAAGGTAGAGTGTTCCAGAGTTGATCAGTTGTGTATACATCCTGTCGTCTACATCCTGTACATCCTGTCGTCTACCACCTACCTTCATCCCCATACATGTCACGGTTGTCACCACCGTCTCCCCTCCCGTCCCCAAATTCATCAAACCATCAAAATTCCTCTTCCACACTTCCTATATAACTCCATCCTCTCTCTTGTTTTGACTCTTGAGTCTCTTCATTCTTATTACGCTGCCAGCCTTTCTATCTCATCAAACTCCTCCTCCACTCACTGGTCAGAGTGGTCACTTTAGGAGTCATAGTAGTTGAATGGAGTGAAACACCAGGGTCGTAGCACGGATGTATTGTTCGTCCACATAGGTACACAACTGGTTATACAAAACAGTGTTGGACAGAGTAGACAGAGTCCCAGAGGCCTGCAAACATGAACACAGTAATAATATACCATACCAATACATAGCTACAAAGTAACTGCAGAAATTTTAAACAATACAAGTGTTGATTGGGTGATTAAACACTAGCCTAGTAGGCGAGATTATATGAACACACAACAAGCGCCCAATAATTCATGATACACTCATCACCCCACACGATATGTTTACCATAATACAAAGTTCACTTAACAACATTACATTGAATGATATACACAACAGTTATAACACAAGAAAAATAATATGTAAACTCACCCAGACACAATAATTATAGTAAAGTCATGGTCTAATGTACTGCAACCTGGTGAATAAAAGCGAGCTATTTGAGTTAATTTTATGAACCAAAATTGCACACACCAACAGCTATAGTTTCGGATAATTTTTCGAAGCCATCTCATTGGAAGGTGTTTCAGTACATTAGACCATGACTTTACAAGAGGACACTGCTCCCACGTGTTAACTTGAAGTAAACCACACAAATGACTGAAGCAGTAAACCACCACACAAATGACTGAAGCAGTAAACCACCACACAAATGACTGAAGCAGTAAACCACCACACAAATGACTGAAGCAGTAAACCACCACACAAATGACTGAAGCAATAAACCACCACACAAATAACTGAAGCAATAAACCACCTCACAAATGACTGAAGCAATAAACCACCACACAAATGACTGAAGCAATAAACCACCTCACAAATGACTGAAGCAATAAACCACCACACAAATGACTGAAGCAATAAACCACCACACAAATGACTGAAGCAATAAACCACCTCACAAATGACTGAAGCAATAAACCACCACACAAATGACTGAAGCAATAAACCACCTCACAAATGACTGAAGCAATAAACCACCACACAAATGACTGAAGCAGTAAACCACCACACAAATGACTGAAGCAATAAACCACCTCACAAATGACTGAAGCAATAAACCACCACACAAATGACTGAAGCAATAAACTACCTCACAAATGACTGAAGCAATAAACCACCACACAAATGACTGAAGCAATAAACCACCTCACAAATGACTGAAGCTTGGCGTGTAAAACATATTACACATCCATCATTTCACAACTGATATATACATTAAAATATATACAATCATATAATTACAAAATATAAGAACCAAAAGAAATATATGCTTAATACTACATTTACATACATTATAACATTTTAGATTCACTACATCACTACCATATTATCTATATACATAAAGCCGAAATTCTGTGTCTCTCTCTCTGTGTGTGTGTGTGTGTGTGTGTGTCCTCTATGCACGCCAAGATCCTTCGTCCTAGAGTGAAAATTTTTACATGGGTGTGATCGCTAATACTTGGGGAGTGTTTTGGACCTATAAAAAAAATGTTTTTCATGTTTTTCAAAAAATGTTAATGTTTTGAGGGGGATTCGAACCCCTGGATTAGTGACACGCACAAGCTTTCTCTCTCTCTCTCTCTCTCTCTCTCTCTCTCTCTCTCTCTCTCACAGGCTCTCTCTCTCTCTATCTCTATTTCTAATTTCAGAGAGAGAGAGAGAGAGGGTGTGTGTGTGTGAGAGCGAGAGAGGTAATACTGGGTTTGGTTATATTTGTGTGTGAGAGAGAGATAGTGTGTGTGTGGGGGGGGGGAGAAAGAGTGAAAAATAGGTATAGTGTGTGTGAGAGGTAGAGATAGATAGCTAGCTAGACTGTGAGAGAGAGAGAGAGAGAGAGAGAGAGAGAGACTGTATGTGAGAGAGATAGACTATATATGCGGGAATAAGGGACAGGCTTGGGGTGGGGGGGTTTGCGGGGTGCTGGAATAGGGGACAGGCTGGGGGGGGGGGTAAAAAGCCTGTCCCCTACCGTCACACACCCTAAGCATGCCCCATACACACACATACACATAAATACAAACACACACATCCCTACCGTACACACACACACACACAAACACACACATACACTAGGTAAGGCAAGGCTTGGGGTGGGGGGGTTGGGGGTGCGGGAATAGGTGATGGTGGTAGTAGTGGAGGTGGTAGTGGTTGATGTAGTGGTGGTGGTGGTAGTGGTGGTGATTGTCGTAGTGGTGGTAGTGGTGGTAGTGGTTGATGTAGTAGTAGTGGTGGTTGATGTAGTAGTAGTGGTGGTTGATGTAGTAGTGGAGGTGGTAGTGGTTGATGTAGTAGTGGAGGTAGTGGTGGTAGTGGTTGATGTAGTAGTAGTAGTGGTTGATGTAGTAGTAGTGGTGGTTGATGTAGTAGTGGAGGTGGTAGTGGTTGATGTAGTAGTGGAGGTGGTAGTGGTTGATGTAGTAGTGATGGTAGTGCAGTTTGCATTTGCTACATATCAGTGTTGTATTATTATATCCTTTGTTTATTTAGAACTCTTTGATCGTGTATGAAAATTGGAGGCTTCTCCCTGATTACTCCTGTCTATGCCAAGAAACAAATAAGCTCCTTCCATATAGCATCCACCGCCCGAAGGGCGGCCGTAGGCCGCCAGCCCTCCGCAGGAGCTAGCGGCTCCTAGCCGCCCGAAGGGCGGCGGAGCAGCTAGTAATATATATATATAATCCATGGAGGTATAATCTAAGAGGAGGCGGCATGACGTCACAGAGGTGAAGCCAGTTTTCTATTGGTCGGCTGTCCTCCCTACCCCCCATTGACTCAAAACATTGAACAGCTGATCATGTCGGACCATCAATTTCACCAACATTCTTTGCCATTTTTTAAGATAATGCTGGCGTGTTCAGCATATGGGTGTACCTAGAGAGACAAGAGTCTTTCTACTACATTTCATATGTATGTTAAGAAAGTCATATAGAAAAATATACGACAGAAATTGACAAATCAACGAAGTGAATTTCATCACCTGCCTCGCACACCGCGACACGTACCCATGTCCTGTAGAATATTAATACTGTAGGCCTACACACAAAAACTGTAAAGCCAAGGCTATTATAGTGTTGTGATATTAACTATTAATGTATAACCTGACGTATATATAGCATTGACAGGGTTATAAAAGATAAACTGGCTCCATGGGGAGACCTATTTGTGCCTAAGTTAGGGCTGGCCTGAAGGATAACTCGAGTGTTGAGAGATTGTATTATGAATGTTTTAGCATATTTCATAATGTTTTAAAGATATTTAATTTATAATTGTGTTTACTATGTAGACTATTTGGTTGTTGAGAATTTAGGTGTAAGTTGAAAAACCGTAGTCTAAGTTAAGCCAATGTGCGGAAAGAGTTTTTATAATTGTGAAATTACTGCCTGGGACTGATGAGTAAAATTAATGTTTCTGTGTAAATCAGAGTGAACTGAAACTGAGTAAGTGATGACACACTTTATGCAGTAACATGCAGCCATCATGGTAAGATTCCATGTGGCTTATAAATGGTAAAATGTGTTTGATACAAGACAACACACCTGAGTGTCAACTCAATTACATGAGTTCTGCTGGGTGTTACACTACACATCACATATCTCCAGTAGGCTTACCATATACACATCTTCACATGTTCAGTACACTATACACTTCTTCACTATACACACATCTCCATTACCTTAATTATACACATCATCACTACCCTATACATATTTTCACTACATTATACACATCTTCACTACACTATGTAGGCTACATTTTCACTGCAGATCACACATCTTCACAGCACATACACACATCTTCACTTCACTATACACATCTTCACTTCACTATACACATCTTACTGTATAATTATAATCTTATTTATATACTATACATAAAGAGTGACACAAGGCCTTCCACAGTCTCATACTAGAAATCTTTTTATAATTAATACCCACACATGAAGCTGGTAGGCCTATGGTTCGTTACTTGTGAGGTGGCTATAACGAAAGGAAATTTAAGTGAAAAAAGATGTAGTTTGTTGACAGGCAGACAGTAAAATATTATTACTACCTGCTTGTCAACAAACTATAACTTTTGCTCACTTTCCTTCCTGTTGTAGGTATCTCGCAAGTAGCGAGGCATACCAGATTCACGTGTGGTCAACTGTACTTGTTATTTCTCTGTAACGTTATAATACGGTCTGTGGGTTGGTGTGTAAGCTATCACCTTCTCTTTTACTATACTTTTTGCATAAAATAAACTATTAATTCATTAATCAATTCATTCTTTCATTCATACTCCTAGGAAAAGTTTGCGAGAAGAGGTAATGCTCTAGCTGGAAACAGCGATATTTAATGGGTTTATGTACTTTAGATAATATACAGAATTGGATAATTTTATGTAGTTATCATATATGGAACAAATTCAAGTCTCTTTCTGGCTATGATTATAGGATATATGAGAAAATAAGACCATAATTATAATGGGAGTAAGGCGGGCGAGGCAATGTTTTGAGAAAGTCATTGGTTTTGAGTCAATGGGGGGTAGGGTAATAGGCTCCGCCCCTTGCTTCACTTTGGGTGTACAGGACGAGCGGCTCATGCCGCCTCCTCTTAGATTATACCTCCATGATATAATCGCAGTCTCTGTTAAACACAGTACTGCCAGATAAATGGCCTATAGTAGGGGCAACTTTTAAGAGGAATTTTATATCAATATATATTGATGTGACATATATAGACTCCTTATCGAGGATGTGAGACACAATTTGAGTTTTACAAAATACAATTGGACATAAAAAAGAGGTAATAATAAAGTTTGATAATACTAATTGTGTGTAAGTAGGTGGGAAGTTGGGAACACTGATCGTCCAACAGGCAGCTGATGTAAACAACAACATGGCAGGAGCCGGGGCAGCAAGGATAGCTAATATAACGTTAAATAGACGTTTGTTCTCCATCTCATCTTTACCTTTATACAATGGTAGTAAGTATTGAAGGGTAACCTAATCTGACCTACACCATAACAGACTACCGGGACATAACCTGAGCACACTACTGGGAAATAACCGTGTGGGAATAGGGGGACAGAATTCGGAGGATGAGGGTAAAAAGCCTGTCCCCTAGTCCTGCACCCCCCAAGCCTGTCCCCTACCCCCCCCAAGCCTGTCCCCTACCCCCACACACCTCTTAACCCCCCCCCAAGCCTGTCACCCTACTCCCACACCACCCTAACCCCCAAGCCTGTCCCCTACTCCTGCACCTCTTAACCCCCCAAGCCTGTCCCCTATTCCCACACCACCCTAACCCCCAAGCATGTCCCCTACTCCCACACCACCCTAACCCCCAAGCCTGTCCCCTACTCCTGCACCCCCCTAACCCCCAAGCCTCTAAGCCTGTCCCCTACTCCTGCACCTCTTAACCCCCCAAGCCTGTCCCCTACTCTTGCACCCCCCTAAACCCCTCCAAGCATGTCCCCTAAACCTGCCCAAGCCTGTCCCCTACTCCCGCACCCCCCTAAACCCGCCCAAAGCTGGTCCCCCTATTCCTACACCCCCTTAAAACAATATCAACCATCAACAAATATATTTATCTACAGTATGGCTCTTCTTTAGTAATTTCATAAAAATAATTATAATAATATCATCATTAGTTATAGGAGCAAAAACAATAATCATAATAATAATAATGATGATGATGATAATGCTATTGTCATTAGTATGAGTGCCAGGAATGGTAATAATAATGATAATAGTAAAAATATATATGTTATCATGTTTCAGGAACAATAATAATAATAATACTGGTAGTAGCTTGGACTAATAACATTACCATACTATTAATTTTAATATTACTACTTTCATTTTAGGAGCAAGATGTACTTCAACTTTAGCATTGGTAAACAAACGGAAGGAATTTTGTCAACCGTCACTACAACTCATACAACCTGTCAGGAATACCAACAGTTTCTTCAATAGGAGTAAGTTGTTATACTAATATTACTAATAATAATAATGATAACCGTATAATGATACTAATATTATAATGATTACTATATAATAATAATAATAATAATGATTACCATATAATAATAATAATAATAATGATTACCATATAATAATAATAATAATAATAATGATTACCATATAATAATAATAATAATAATAATGATGATGATAATAATTATACTATTAATTATAATAAGAATATTAATATTGATATGGTAATAAAAATGATGTAATAATAATATTAATGATAATATTAACTAAAGTAATACAATTAATAATACACTTTTACCCCATTAAACATTCATTCACTTTATATGACTTAGATACCTCACTAACAACTAGCAATCTCTCTCTTAACATAACATAACCTTTCAAAGCACAAATAATAATTCTAAATATCCTCCTTTCTCTCTCTCTCTCTCCCTCTCTCTCTTTATCTCTATCTCTTTCTCAAAAATAATGTTGTACTATAAATAACTCTAATAATATTGTATCCGTCGTTGCAGCTTCAGCAGAACAGTTATGGAAGGGCGTCACCAGCGTGAGTAATGCGGGCAAGAAGAAAGGCCGAGGCAAAGGCGTCGGGAAGGCCATGTCCAAGAATCTAAACCGAGGACAGATTATTGGTGTTGGTAAGTGGTACGGTACAATACAGGCGGCAGCATAAGTTCGCTTCATTTCCACCTGTGTATGTACGGTACTGTATTAACTATGGTGATGTTGTAATATAATTTTAATGCAGAGATGATAGATATAGTTCTGTATTTCTGTATTTTTTTCTGTAATCTTTTCTGTATTGTAGGTGGGGAGAATAGTGTGTGGCCCAGTTTAAATATGAATAATATACTTTATTTTTATGTATTCTAGTTGAAGTTTGCATATTTATATACAGTACTGTATTTTTTTCATTACTGTATTTTTATGTATTCCAGGTGAGGTTTGCATATATATACTATATTTTTTTCTGTACTTTTTTGTCTATTTCTGTATTTATTTCGGTATTTTTCTGTAACGTAGGCGAGGAGAACATGGTGTGGCCGGGCCTGAACGCTCCCGTAATACAAGGCCGTGAGCTGGTGCAGCAGAAACAACTCCCGAAGGACGAGGAGCGGCAGGCCACCCTAGTACGCCTCAGGGACACCATGGGCAAGTATAGACGCATGAAGATCGACCCCCTGGAGAGAGGATGGTCCGGCACGAGGATGGGAGGACGCAGTGTGGGGCCGCCGGATCCTATAGGCGAAGGTAATGGGTGTGTGTGTGTGAGAGAGAGAGGGATAGAGGATGGTAATGTGTGTGTGAGAGAGAGAGAGAGAGGGAGAGAGAATGGTAATGTGTGTGTGTAAGAGAGGGAGAGAGGATGGTAATGTGTATGTGTGTGTGTGTGAGAGAGAGGGAGAGAAGGAGATGATTTTTATGTGAAAGAGAGAGATGATTTTTATGTATACAAGCACTGGGCTTCGCCCACCACGGCTATGCCGTGGGTGCTTTTGCCTGCGGCGCTGCTCGCTTCGCTCCCCCCCCAACCCCCCTGAACCCCTACCCAACCCCCACCCACTACTATCTCTGGGGAGTAATGAAGATGAAACATTTTATAGTAAAATCATTAAAAATTGAAAAAAAATTATTGAAACCATGAGCGTTTTTGAAAGTTTGGAAAGGTTGCAATTTTTAAGATACATTGATGTGTGAGAGAGAGAAAGAGAGAGGGAGATGATTTTTATGTGAAAGAGAGAGAAGATTTTTATGTATTTGTGTGTGTGTGTGAGAGAAAGAGAGAGGGAGATGATTTTTATGTGAAAGAGAGAGGATTTTTATGTATATGTGTGTGTGAGAGAGAGAGGATTTTTATGTATGTGTGTGAGAGAGTTACTTGAGAGGTGCATGTGGACTGACAAGGTGGGATGGAGAAAGTAATGAGAGTGTGTATAAGAGATGTGGTATGAATGAGAAGGCAATTGGTATTGAGTGTGGAGTGGTTGAGAGAGTGAAGCGTAATACTCTGAGGTGGTTTGGACATGTAGAGAGAATGCAAGGTGAGGAGTTTGTAAAGAAGGTGTATGGAAGTGAAGTTGTGTGCTGTGGTGTGAGAGGCAGACCACCAGTAAGATGGCAGAACAGAGTGGAAGAGTATGTAAAGGAGAGGAACATGAGGGGGAGGGGAGGGCTGGACCGAGTGAGGAGGGAGTGTTTGAACAGGGAAGACTGGAGACTTTTCTGCCGTGGCCACCCCCTTTGGGGGAGTTCCCGGGGGGAACGAGGCGTCAGAGTTATAGATAGTTAGATAGTGTGAGAGAGAAAGAGAGATGATTTTTATGTGTGTGAGAGAGATGATTTTATGTGTGTGTGTGTGAGAGAGAGAGAGAAAGAGATGATTTTTATGTGTGAGAGAGAGATGCATTTTCCAGTTGTGTGTATATATAGGCCTATGTGAAAATTATATCCAATTATTTTTTCTTTTCCTCCCTCCCTCACTCTCTCTCTAACTTACTAAGGGGGAAATTTGTGTTGGTAAATCTGGAGCAACTGAATTCTCCAAATTATTCCAAGCAACAGAACACCATTACTTTTGCTCTTCTGGTCCTGTTGTTTCCTAGCATACATACTTTGGAGGAATCAAGGCACTCCAATATACTAAAAAAAAATTACTGTATCACCTTCACCTAACCTTTTATAACGCAATTAACTTTTCTCCCTCTCTCGCTAACTTAACCTAACCTTCTATAACACAATAAATTAACTATTATAATATCCTCTCCTTCCCCCCCCCCCCTAACCTAACCTAACACAATAATTTACCTATTCTAATATCCTCTCCTTCCCCCCCTAACATAACATAACTTAACCTAACCTAACCAAATCTAACCTTCCATAACACAATAAATTAACTATTCTAATATCCTCTCCTTCCCCCCACTAACCTAACCTAACCTAACCAAATCTAACCTTCCATAACACAATAAATTAACTATTCTAATATCCTCTCCTTTCCCCCACTAACCTAACCTAACCTAACCAAATCTAACCTTCCATAACACAATAAATTAACTATTCTAATATCCTCTCCTTCCTTCCCTCCTCCAACCAGACGCCTTTGAAGGGTTCGACACATGCGTCCTGGAGTTCAAGTTTGTGACGTGCATGACGGCTGTGTTCGGTCGTCGTCGTCGCGTCAGCATATTCGTGGTCACCGGGAACGGCAACGGGTTAGGGGGTTTTGCACTGGCTAAGGCAACCACAGTACAGGGAGCTACAAGGAGGGCAAAGAATAAAGCAGCACAGAATTTACTACAGTTTCCTCTTTATAATGATCATACAGGTAAGATGCGTACATACATACAGTCAGTCTCGCTTATACACACATATACACTCGCATACACGCACAGTCTCTCTTACACATACATATACACTCGCATACACTCACAGTCTCTCTTACACATACATATACACTCGCATACACTCACAGTCTCTCTAACATACACACAAACACAGCCACAATCTCTCTTACACACACACACACACACAGTCACAGTCTCTTGTAGGCTATATTCACACACAAACATACACACACACACACACACACAATCATAATCTCATACATACACACACACAGTTTCTCTTACATACATACACACGCACTAACAGTTTATTTTACATACACACACACACACACAGTCTCTCTAACACAAACACACATTCACAGTCTCTTTTACATACATACACACAGTTTCTCTAACACACACACAGCCACAATCTCTCTTACATACACACACACACTCACAATTTCTCTTACACACACACACATTCACAATTTCTCTTATATACACACACACAGCCACAATCTCTCTTATATACACCCACACAGTCTCTCTACACACACACCCAGTCTCTGTTACATACACACACACAGTCACAGTCTCTCTTACACACACACACAGTCTCTCTTACACACATACACAGAGAGACAGACAGACAGAGAGCAAGAGAAAATGTGTGTATCTGTGTGTGTGTGTACATGTGATAGAGAGAGAGAAAGAGAATGTGTGCATCCATATGTGTGTGTGCTTGTGTACGTGTGTAAGAGAGAGAGAATGTGTGCATCTGTGTGTGCATGTGTGAGAGAGAAAGAGAGAATGTGTGCATCTGTATGTGTGTGTGCTTGCTTACGTGAAAAAGAGAGAGAGAATGTGTGCATCCATATGTGTGTGTGTGTGGTTGCATACGTTTGAAAGAGAGAGAGAGAGAAGCTAACCTAATCTCTCCTTCCCTTTACAGTTCTACACGACTTCTTCTCTCATTTCGGCAAAACCAAACTATACGTCAAGAAGATGCCCGAGGGTTACGGACTCGTGTGTCACCGGGTCATACAAACCATATGTCGGGTCATCGGCATCAAGGATATATACGTCAAGGTCGAGGGGTCCATATGTGTCCAGAACATGACCAAGGCGTTTATTATGGGACTTACACAACAGGTATAGGCCTATAATATTTTGATGATGACCTCACCTGACCTGATCTAACTTATTAATGTTGTGTTACCTGACCTGACCTGACTTAATCTTATCTTAAGGAGGTGCGGGAGTAGGGGGGGGGAATAGGGGGAAAGGCTTGGGATGGGTAGAAAACTTGTCCCCTTGTCTTGCACCCCCCTAACTCCCCCCAAGCTTGTCCCCCTACTCCCATACCCCCCTTAACTCCCCCAAGCCTGTCCCCCTACTCCTGCACCCCCCACCCCCACCCCCCCAAGCCTGTCCCTCTATTCCTGTACCCCCTTAATGAAATGACAACAGGTAAAATTAGGATGATCTCACCTGACCTGACCTGATCTGATCTAACTTCTTAATGTTGTGTTACCTGACCTGACTTAATGAAATGTAAGCTGACCAAACTTGACCTGGCCAAGGCTTGTATTAGATGACCTCACCTTAATTATACACGTCACTATCAAATGGGATATTAATAAACACTAAAAATATACAGTAGGAATTGTACTGAAGACGAGTTAATTATTGGGGGGGATTGTACAGTGTTGGTGATGAATCTGGAGCAACTGTATTCTTCCAAACTATTCCAATCGACAACAGAACACCATTATTTGTGTTCATCTCATCCTGTTTGTCTCCTGGCACTTTTTGAGGGAATCGAGACACTCCTATATAACATGTCCAATTACCTTTATTCATCCGGTCCTGGTTTTGTTTCTTGCAGTCTTTGGAGGAATCGAGACACTCCAATATACCTTTTCCAATTATTTTTGTTTGTCTTTTTTCAGTCTTTGGAGGAATCGAGACACTCCAATATACCGTTTCCAATGTATTACAGAAAACGCACCAGCAATTAGCGGATGAGAAGCGTCTCCATTTGGTCGAGTTCCGTGAAGAGAACCTGAATTTCCCGAAGGTGGTGGCGTCTCCCCAGGACGCTGTTGTACGAACCCTAGGCCAGATACCCAAGGATGAAGAACTGGATTTTGATAGGGTGAGCTGTTTGTGTGTGTGTGTGTATGTATGTATGTAAGAATATAAGTGTTGGCATTGGTGTTGACAGTGTTGTGGTGTTGTATGGTAAGTTTAGCAGAGTAAAAAATAATCTAACCCTATTCAATCCAATTCAACCCATCGATCCCACCCCAGTCTAATCCTACCCATTGAATCCCACTCCAACCCAACTCACCCAACTCACCCAACACAAGCCAGCCCCACCTCCCTTCACCCAACCCAACCCACCAAACACAACCCAGCACAACACAACACAACCCAGCCCAACACAACACAACCCAGCCCCATCTTCCTCTACCCCCCAACACAACACAACACAGCCCAGCCCCACCTCCCTTCACCCAACCCAACCCACCAAACAACCCAGCCCAACACAACACAACCCAGCCCCATCTTCCTTTACCCCCCAACACAACCCAGCCCAGCCCAGCCCCACCTCCCTTCACCCAACCCAACCCACCAAACACAACCCAGCCCAACACAACACAACCCAGCCCCATCTTCCTTTACTCCCCAAGACAACACAGCACATCCTTGCCCAGCCCAACACAACACAACCCAGCCCCATCTTCTCTACCTCCCAAGACAACACAACACAACCTAGCCCAGCCCCACCTCCCTTCACCCAACCCAACCCAGCCCACCACCACCACCACCCTTCACCCGACACAACCTAACCTAACACAACCAAGCCCAGCCCCACCTCCCTTCACCCAACCCAACTTAACTTATTGACTTTTCTGTTTACAGGTTGTTTTAGATGGGAAGGTGAGGCTACAAAGGAAGAAGTTTCCCAGATTCTACACCAAGTTACCAGGCTACCAAATATACCTCAAGAAATATGCAAAAACTCGCAATCAGGAAAAGGTTTGTTTGTATATTTCTCTCTCTCTGATTCTCACTTAAAATAAACTAATCTAATCCAACCTTACCTAACCTAATTTAATCTAATGTTATCTAGCCTAACCCAACCAAGTCAAACCAATTCTAGCCTAACTCAACCAATCTAAAACCTATTCCAACCCAATCTAGCCAAACCTAACCCAACCTAACCTAATCTAGCCTAACATAACACAAGATAACCTAACCTAACCTAACCAAACTTTGTATTCTATCCCAACAGGTGAAAATTGACATAATGGCTCGTGAAGGAGAGGTTTGCAGTTTCTACGCTGACCAACACCCTGAATGTCGACTCAAGTGGGGAAAATATGAAGGCAATGTGTGAATGAGAAACAAGTATGTAGTGTATGTATGAGAGTATAGCTGTGTGGACATTACGTAAAGAGGATAATACTGAAATATAACGACATGGTGTAAAATACATAATGTACGTGAAATATATATATATGAGGATAGTTGTGTGGACATTCTTGTATTATACTTTTGCCTTGATTCCTCCAACGTTTGCCAGGAAACATTACCAGATTAACCAAAATACTGGTGGTCTGTTGTTTATTATTGCTTGGAATACATTGGAAGAATCAATTGGTCCAGATTTACTACCCACAGTGTATGTATTAATAAGAGAAACATTGATATTGCCGTTTAATAATAAGCTAGATGAGATAATATAAATATGCACTAACTCTCTTTAATTAACAAAAATATGTACAAATAAATATGAAGCTGTTATCTGTGTCTCAATATGGCTGCCACCTCAGGTTACATTGGTGTCTCAATATGGCTACCGCCTGGGGTCACATCGGTGTCTTAATATGGCTGCCGCCTGGAGTCATACAGGTGTCACAATATGGCTGCCTGGTATCACATCACCTTCAGTTGTTTCAGTCTTCATATTTGTACTCATTTACCATCCCAACTGCACTGCCGATCTTCCCCATATAGTGGCAAATACAAATGAAATAGTCAAATACTAACAAATTAACAATAATCATGACATTATTGATGTTGGTGGTACTTGGCAACTTTATACCTCTCCCCCTCCATTAATTAAGTCATGTTAGTAAGATGAAATATATCCATACAAATCCATCCATTTCTCTTCCGTTGTGCTTTTTACGTAAAATATAAAAGGACCATCGTATTCAAGAGAGTTTTATGTACCTACTAGAACACATGTTTTATTCCAAAATTACTTTCATAATTGCTGCCAATACCAATGATAAGTAAAACGTATAATAGACTGTAAGTTGACATTCTCTTACTTGTACTCGCTGTAATTGCTTTATTTTTTACCTTCCAAAGTTTTAATAATTGTATTATAGTTATACAATTACTTCTTAATCCAGTGATATAAACCAAATGTACCTAGCTTATGTACTAGGTGCACTAAGTGAAGAAATATAAATATTATTTTTTGAAGGAGGAATGCTTGGTGAGAAATGTAAACAAATCATACGTCCTCCGAACAGTAACCAGCAGGAGGGAGTGTCATTTTAGGATGTGTTCGCACCAATTTTCCTATTTGAAGAGACAATAGATATGTTACAGGGATATAAAGGGGTTATATAAGATATGTGGTGATCCCACATTGGGTTCCTACAACACCACACCCCTTGTAGTCATAACACACACCCTCATCATAATTTATGCTATATGGATATAAATTAATATATAAGATGGGATATGTGGTAGATGAACTCGTGTGAGTCGTATAGCTCATAATAGTTTGGCTCTGATCAGGTCAGGTCTGGGACGTGGTGAGGTCACCTTCTTGATCCCTGTGTTTCTCCCTTCCCTTCACCTCTTTCATGGCTGGTCATTCTTCACTGTCTTTCTCCCACTCCACTCTCACTATTCTTTCTAGCTGTCTTCCTCTCACTACACTCTCACTACACTCTCACTCCAGGAGAGGAGTGAGAGTGGAGTGAGATTGAAGTGAGAGTGGAGAGAAAGACAGGAAAGAAGTGGAATAAGCTTACCAATTATTTTAATATGAAGTTCAACTTTTTTAATATGAAGTTCAGTTTTTTTAATATGAAAGTCAGTTGTTTTTTTATTTGAAGTTCATCTTTTTTAATTTGAAGTTCATCTTTTTTAATTTGAAGTTGAAAAGGTGTAGTTCTCATTATTGCCTTCTCTTCTTTACTTCCTTAATTCTTCAGTCATCATCATATCACCAAGTTTCTTCAATCGCTGTGTAGGATTTTTTGCCTGCAAAGATATTATATAATAAGTTAACTTTTCATCCTAACTTTTCCTTCCCTTCCAATTCATCCATCATTTCCCTTTCCTTTTATTCCACTTCCTCTTTCACTTCCCTTTCCTTCTCTTCCTCTTCCATCATTCCCCTTTCTTTCTATTAATATATATACAGGGTGTCCGGAATTTTTTACCCGAAAATTTGGCATATGCATGCTTTATTAATTCTGAAAAGAAAATACTCTATTGATGTGATCTTTTTGTTTTTTAGTTTAGCAGTAATTGAGACATTTAATTAAGGGGGGGGGAGTAGGGGACAGGCTTGGAGGGGGTGCGAGAATATGGGGACAGGCTTAATTGGGGTGGGTAGAAAGCCTGTCCTCCTATTCCTGCACCCCCCAAGCCTGTCCCCCTACTCCCGCAACCACCAAAACAACCCCCCCCCCCCCAAGCCTGTTCCCCTATTCCTACACTCCCTTAAATGTGTGACATATGAACGGGGGGGTATTGGGGGTTGCAGGAGTAGGGGGACAGGCTTGGGGGGTGCAGGAATAGGGGGACAGGCTTTCTACCCACCCCAAGCCTGTCCCCAAATCTCTCTCTCTCTCTCTCTCTCTCTCTCTCTCTCTCTCTCTCTCTTTCTCTTGTGGCAGTATACGTTCGTTTATCTATTAATTTTATTTTCTTAGAATGTATTTGGACTGTTTACTTTCCCATACACTTTCAACACGTTGCATCATTTTGAGAAATATTTCCTCGATCGTCGCAACGTTTTATGCCCCATCCCCCATTCCCTCCCTCACTCTATTCCTAATATGACGACACCTGATGCAGCTGTAAGCTATTTATATGTCGCAACTGAGCTACCTCTCTCACTCTGCACTCTACCGCACCCTGGTTGAGCGCGGGAACTTTTATCTACTACTGTATTTCCATTTCGTACTTATCTTCAAAGTAGGCTATTATCTAATACAACACTCTTTTCAAATCTTTACTTCAAACATCATTGTCACCTCTCTCACTCGCTGATACGATGTCTACCAGAAGAGAAGTTGGTCATCAGTTGTTGTTGGTACTAAGCCTAATACTCGTACTTCTAGCCTCACATTGTATGGCCATCTGTACCACCAAGACTTCAGGGACACTTACCATCACATCCAAGAGCGGGGAACTGAGGCTGACCCACGTGGAGTGTGTGACGTGCCAGTGTAAACAAGACTACAAATGCACTCAGCTCACTCAACATATTCAAGATGTGAACGGAAATATATACACATGGAAGCGTGGGTGTACCTGTCTAGCCCAAACAAACTCCCAGTACACGAAACAACAGATCCACTATCAGCACCAATGAGAGCGGTCGTTTTCTGGTATAGTCAGGAGGAATCAGTAGCCTTTTAATTCATCAACAAGAGAACCTAACTAACCCTTAAACTGTGCTTAGAAACAGACGACCGTAATTAAATGGAGGAATCATTAGTCTTCTAAGTTACCAAGTTAAGGTATAATAAGAAATTGGAAAATATGGTTATGAATTACAATTGTATAAAGAATAGATGTTGTAAATCATATATTATACCTGCACCAAATATTTCTTCCTTTTAAAACAACAATTAAGCTTCATAACTATTAAATGAAATTATAGAAAGAATTATTTTTCCTAGCCTTATATATATTAAATCATGTAGCCTATAATAGTTTTGCAATACCTTCGAATGAAACTGTATTGACTATAATTATGATGTAAAACTATTACAACTGTGTTTGTAAATAATTATGATGATGGTTCGTGTGATTTATTTCAAAGGCCTTGTTAACATTTCTTTCATTTAATTCAGACCTGTACTATTGTTATTGAAAATTATATGATCTCGAGTGAATTGAATTGTCTTATTAGAGAACCGACCCACTACGTACAGTTGCCCACACATGAAGTTGGTACACCTCGCTACTTGTGAGATGCCTACAACAGGAAGGAAAGTGAGCAAAAGTTGTGGATTGTTGACAAGCAGACAGTTCTAATATATATTTTACTGTCTGCCTGTCAACAAACTACATCTTTTTTCACTTTTCTTTCTTTTGTAGCCACCTGATCACAAGTAACGAGCCATACCAGCTTCATGTGTAGCCAACTGTACATATACGTGTGTTATTAATTCATAACATTACCCATAATTATAATGCTTTGGAATAGAGAAGAAATGGCAAAGAATGGCAGCCTAATATTAAAGTTACTCTTCTCCGAAAAAGGCCTAGCTGCGTGTTGTCGCCAGATTAATTTACACTTCCAAATAATAAGAACTCAACGACACAGAGAACTTTTCCTAGAAGATTATAATAGTTTAATGATGTCACCCAAAGAGTCTTCAAGATCTAGATGCAACACTTACTAACATTAACTTTATGGACACGACAAAGACTATTAAGGGGGTGCGGGGGTAGGGGGCAGGCTTAGGGTAGGTTTAGGGGGGTGCGGGACAGGCTTTCTACCCCCCCACGCCTGTCCCCCTATTCCCACACACCCCAACCCCCCCACCCCCTTAATTATATTCTCCTGCTCGTCACTGTACTGTAAACTCTCAATATAAAATTAATCAATGGTAGCTTGTATCAACCACTTCATTTTACACTCACCATGCAGTCCCTCATTGAAGATTACCAGATATTTTCTCTCCAGTGTGGCTGACTTTATTCTCTGACGAGATCTGCCCACATGGATTAAAAATCTACGTGAGGTGTACTGCAACAAACGGAGGCCTTATTTTCCACTGCTGTGTGGACCGCCAGCACACGGAGGTGCATTTCCCTTGCATGCAGCAGTGTAAACTTCCTCCCCCTAGCTTATGGTTCCTTCAGGGCTGGTCTCATGGAAGGTGCAGCCCCAATTGTAGCTCTTGTGGTAACGTGGACTTGAGCCCACAGCACTGGCTGTGGGATCAAAGCCTTTCCCCCAATCTCCCTAGCGGTCGGAGGCCCCCAGACTCCCTGGTCCAGTTAGCTCTGGTCCCATTTCCCTGGGATGTGCTTCAGTAACCCATGCATATAGAGCCAGCCCCCCCTTTATTTCAATTTGTTTTTTTCACTTATCAGAGTGTACCAGGGGTCTGTGGGGCAGGAGGCCATTCTGACCCGGGAGAACATCAACAACAACAACACTCAGTCACTCATTAAAGACCACCAAATGTTTTCCCAGAATTCGATCTGTGTTTTATTGCTATCATTATTATTCTTACAGAGAAACAAACGTACAGTGCAACGTATGTTATGATATCAGGCATATCGCAAGAAAAAATATAACAGGACATGATAGGCTATAACATGTTTTTCCTGCAGGATGTGTTAATGTTGTTGCGTCATCATAGAGAAACAAATTATGACATACAATACGTAAGCAGACAAAATCAATAAGTGCCACATCTTTCCTCTGTTGTTGTTGCTGCGTTGCACCATCATTATTAAAACAACAAATGTCGTAAACAGGAAAAAACAACTCTTATTATCAATATATTTCTATTTGTTTGTTTAGGACATTGTGATCGTACAGTACGTGTTTGTAAATTGCAGGCTTCTCATTCCACCTTCCTGTGCCACGAAACAAACTCCTTCCATATAGGTGCAAGGTGTTTCGTGGCAATATTTGAAGGACTCATTTTTACCTCCAAATTTCTGCATGTCTACATCACATGGTCCTTAATTAATTAATGGGGAATATAGCCTATAGTTAGTTCATTGTTGGTAGTCTATATCTGTATGAAGTAACTGTATGCATGATTCCTCCAAAGTATTCCAAGTAACAGATTATCAGAGACATTAATTATTATTTTTGTCCACCTAGCAACTGGTCCCATATAGCTGTTTCCTGGCATACTTTGGAGGAATTAAGGGGGTGCGGGAATAGGGGGTCAGGCTTGGGGGGTTTAGGAGTTTTTTTGGGGGGTGAGGGTAGGGGGCCGGACAGTCTTGAGGGGGGGGGGGGTTAGTGGGTGCGGGAATAGGGGACAGGCTTTCTACCCCCCCACCAAACTTGTCGTCCAATTTTCGAACCCCCAAGTCTGTCCTCTACTCCCGCACCCTCTTAATCAAGGCACTCTAATGTATACACTCGCAATCCAAAATTTGTATCCAGAGGTCATGTTGAAATTCCTAATCATTTGACGTTTATCCTGTTTCATAATTGCTATTCAGAGGTGTACTTTAAATATTTAGATACAGTAAATAAATGCACAATAAAATCTCCATTGGAATTACAATTGGTGAATTAATTGGGCTAGTTGTTCAAATCTTCAACCAAAGCTGTATACTTATTTGTGCTCGTGACTGTACTTTGTAGTATAGTCTCTTAATTAATGTTATAGATATTGTAATTTATATTATTAGTGTTAAGGTGTGTAATATTTTGTGTAATCTGTCTTTGATTGCATTGCATATACCGAAAAAGCTCAGCGGAAAATATATACGAGGCTACGAGCGAGGGATCAGCGCGTGACTACATTTACGACAGGTTAAGGAAAAAATGAGAAAATATTTATTAATTGTTGCTGTTTGTTCAGAGAAAGGAAAGAGGAAAAGGGTCGTACATATAAAAAAGGTTTTCGTGTATTGTGAACGAATGATAAAAACAAAACAGCTAACTCGGTTGCATCAGGATGAACACGTGTATATATAAATTATCAGAAACAGCATGCTGCCTCGAAACTATAGCTATAGGCCTATTCTACTGAAATTACACCATGTGACAAAAATGAAACGATGAGGAAAAAGATGTATAAAGAGGAAAAAGGTGTATAAAGAGGAAAATGAGTAAAATATTGCTTATAGATAGAGGAAAACACATTTCAAGTATTATTTTGGTGTATAGGATAAGGTGGATGATGTGATGGGTGCAAGAATTAATGGATGGATGCATGGATGGATGAGAGGTATTAAAATCGAGTTGGATGAAGGATAAGGTATGAGGAGTGATCGAGGTGTTGGGTAGGAGAAAAAGAGTAAAGTGTTGGGTAGGAGATACAGAGCGAGTGAAGTGTTAAGTAGGAGATAAAAAGTGGGATATCAGTCATCACCATTTATCATAACGGTAAAGGTTAATTTACAGAAAAACTGGGTTCACTATATTGTATATTTTAAATTTTAGTATCATTACCCACTATTTTGGACCATTCCAATAATTAATAACCATGGAGGTATGATATAAAGGAGGCGGCATGACGTCACAAAGTAAACAAACCTCAGCTGATCACGTCGGACCGTCATCACTCATCAACTTGACCAACATTGTTTACCATTTTTTGTAATAATGCCGGCGTGTTCATCATATGGGTGTATCCAGAGACACAGGAGTCTTTCTACTACATGTCATAGGTAAGTTAAGAAAGTCATACATAAAATTATACGACAGAAATGGACAAATCAACGAAATGAAATTCATCACCTGCCTCACACCATGACACGTACACTACTACAATACCCATGTCCTGTAGAATATTAAATATTGTAACACACACAAACTGTAAAGCCAAGGCTATTATAGTGTTGTGATATTAACTGTTAATGTATAACCTGACGTATATATAGCATTGATTGGGTTATAAAAGATAAACTGGCTCCATGGGGGGACCTATTTGTGCCTAAATTAGGGTTGGCTTGCTGAAGGATAACTCGAGTGTTGAGAGATTGTATTATGAATGTTTTAGCATATTTTATAATGTTTTGAAGATATTTAATTTATAATTGTGTTTACAGTTACCCACACATGAAGCTGGTATGGCTCGTTACTTGTGAGGTGGCTACAACAAAAGGAAATATACCTTAAGTGAAAAAAGATGTAAGGTAATTTGTTGACAGGCAGACATTGAAATATTGGTATAAGTTTATAAGCATGCCTCCAAATACATTTTAATGTCAATATGCAAACGTAATAGTTAATTATATATACAATACCGTCATGAAGGTTTAAGTTGGTGCTCGTATTTCGTTTTGTCACAATATAAAATTTCATGTTAGGGTTAGGACCGAAGGATGTTAGGGTTAGGACCGAAGGTTGTTAAGGTTAGGACTGAAGGTTGTTAAGGTTAGGACCGAAGGTTGTCAGGGTTAGGACCGAAGGTTATTAGGGTTAGGTCTAGGTTAGGTTAGGTCAGGTCAGGTTGGTTAGAGTGGCTGTAAAACATTTCACCAAAAAAAAAACAAAAAAACTTGGAGGCGCTATTGTAAATTTTTACCGAAATATTATTACTATCTGCTTGTCAACAAACTATAACTTTGGCTCACTTTCCTTCTGTATTGTAGGTATTTCGCAAGTAGCGAGGCATACCAGATTCACGTGTGGTCAACTGTATTTGTTTGTTATTTCTCTGTAACGTTATAATACTGACTGTGGGTTGGTGTGTAAGCTATGATCTTCTCTTTTACTATACTTTTGCATAAAATAAACTATACATTCATTAATTCATTCATTCATACTCCTAGGAAAAGTTTGCGAGAAGAGGTAATGCTCTAGGAAACAGCGATATTTAATATTTTAAGTACTTTTGATAATATACAGAATTGGATAGTTTTATGTAGTTATCATATATGGAACAAATTCAAGTCTCTTTATGGCTCTAATTATAGGATATATGAGAATATAAGAGCATAATTATAATGGGAGTAAAGCGGCCGAGGCAATGTTTTGAGTCAATGGGGGGTAGGGTTATAAGCTCCGCCTCTGGCTTCACTTTGGGTGTACAGGACAAACGGCTCATGCCGCCTCCTCTAGATTATCCCTCAATGATTCTAACACACTTTTGATCTATGGTGTTTCACTCAGAGATGTCCCCGTTTTCGAGATATGCCCCGTTTTACAAACATAATTTGGAAACTAGTCTGACTTGACCTAACTTAACTTACCAGTAACTTAACTTAACTTACACCACAGCAGACTACTGGGACCTAACCTGGGCAAACTATCGGGACCTAACCTGGGCAAACTACTGGGTATAACCGGTGTAAACTATCATAAAGTGACTGGAGGAAATTCCCAGGACCTAGCTAAATATGGTAACACTGCGCAAGCCTAGCTAAAAACCCAGTTATTCTGTAATAATACCACGGTTAATATTGAAAGAATTACCATTACACTGTACAGTATTACGTATGGTTTTTCTACCTTCATTACTCTGGACCCACTTATTTAGACCATTCTTAGACTGTATTCTTCTATCACATTTCCACCGCAGTGCATATTCAAATGGGGCATTTTGAATTAGCCTGACCTAACCTAACCTAGACCACAACAGACTACCGGGACCTAACCTGGGCAAACTACCGGGAAATGACCACGGTAAAGTACAGGAAATGACCGGGGCAAAGTACTGGGTCCTAGCTGGATCTGGCAACACTGCTATAATATGGCAATTCTTTCAAAAAATACCTGTGTTTGTTTCAGGTACCGAGATGATTGAGTAAGAAGCCAGGGAGAACACATAATAAAGTTCCGTTCTCATTCTTATTGGTGAGGTCATGGTTGTAGGTCATGGATGCAGGTCATGGATGCAGGTCATGGATGCAGGTCATGGATGCAGGTCATGGTTGTAGATCATGGTTGTAGGTCATGGTTGCAGGTCATGGATGCAGGTCATGGTTGTAGATCATGGTTGTAGGTCATGGTTGCAGGTCATGGTTGCAGGTCATGGATGCAGGTCATGGTTGTAGATCATGGTTGTAGGTCATGGATACAGGTAATGGTTGCAGGTCATGGATACAGGTAATGGTTGCAGGTCATGGATACAGGTCATGGTTGCAGGTCATGGATACAGGTCATGGTTGTAGGTAATGGTTGCAGGTCATGGATACAGGTCATGGATGCATTTACCCGCTTTACCCGCTGCAGTGTTCAGTTCGGTAGTAAGGACGGGATGTCTCGAGGGGATGATGTTGGTACCGTAGCTTCTCTTCTGTCCCACTAGATGACCCACACCTTATTTATACACATCACTATACAGGAGACAAAAGGAGAAGTTACACACACACACACACACACACAAAGAGAGAGTTATACATACACACACTAGATGAGACAGTGGAGCTTGGTGGTGGTGATGTTGGTACCATAGCTTTTCTTCTGTCCCACTAGATGACCAACACCTTATTTATACACATCACTATACAGGAGACAAAAGGAGTTACACACACACACACACACACACACACTAAATGAGACAGTGTAGCTTCTCTACCAAGGAAGTAGTCTCCCCTTAAGTTATATAAATAAAAGCAAACTTGGTCATCTTTTAGGCTACTGCTGGCTTCCATGATAATAAATAAAATAGTTTGGTAATACACTAACAAAAATATAAAACTTATATGAAGTGGTAAATGCATACACACTTTTCATTAAATACAATATCACCAAAATCACCATTATATAAGTGAAATAGTTTGTTAATACACTAACACAAATATAAAACTTATATGAAGTGGTAAAAACAATTATTTCCCCTTAACAAATACAACTATTATTCTGTTTCCTCAGCAAGAAGAGTGTTGTGTCTACTGTATTGCCAACACACCCACACCTCAAACGTCCACCCAGAGTCCAGAGAAAGAGAACAAAGACAACACCAGCTTTATTATCTCTCATATCTTCAATAAGAATAAAGATGCAGAAACAGCCAAAGAAGCAATATCAGGTGGGATCTGTGTGTGTGTGTGTCTGTGTGTGTGTCTATGTGTGTGTCTATGTGTGTGTGTGTGTGCCTGTGTTTGTGCCTATGTGTGTGTGTGTTCTTACCTACTTTTATCTTTACTTGATTGAGTCAAGTTCGTAATGTCCCATTTTTAAATCACAACAAGCACTGTCTTCGTCATCCGTTGGCCTGCGGCGCTGCTCGCTGCGCTCGCCCCCCCCCCCTAAACCCCCCCAACCCCCACCCCCACCCCCACTCATGGCTCACTTTGCTCGCCCCCCCAACCCCCCCACACCCCCAATCAGATGTCACACCGGGTAGTAAAGATGTTAATACGGTACTTATCTCTGCTAAATATAAAGGGCAATGTCTCTTCCACCTAATAGTGAAGATGTTAACACATCTATGCCATACCCTGTTCCATGGATATGTCCCCTTTTTACCCCCTGATATTTTTGCAAGTTTTGAACAACTTTGTTTTTTTTGCAAGTTTTGAAAAACTTTGTTTTTAATATACACAAGCACTGGCTTCGCCACCCACGGCGTGCTTTTGCCTGCGGCACTGCTCGCTGCTCTCGCCCCCCTCCACTTGCGACTCGCTTCGCTCGCCCCTCCCCCCACCCCACTCGCGGCTCGCCTCGCTCGCCGCTCCTCCCACCCCCACTCCCCAATCAGATGTCACACCAGGTAGTGAAGATGTCAAGGTAGTGAAGAAGTACTACACATGAAATGAAACATTTTTAAGATACATTGCCACTCGCGGCTCGCTTCGCTCGCCGTCACTCAGATGTCACACCATGTAGTTTAGATGTATGTATGCCACATTTTATCACGGAATTGCATTTTTTGAGATTTTTGGGAGATTTTTTGAAAGTTTGGAAAGGTTGCAATTTTTAAGATACATTGATTGATTGATTATCATAATTTTCTTTAAAGTTAAATGTATGTATGTTTTTGGCACACACCACTTCATCTGGTAATTTGTTCAATTGATCTATTATTCTGTTTGGAAAGCTATATTTCTGTACATTCTTGTGTGTGTGTGTGTGTGTGTGTGTGTGTGTACATCACTTCTTCCGATAATTTATTCCCTTCGTCTATTACTCTATTTGGAAAACTATATTTCTGTACATCTTTATCTCATCATCTTTTAATTAATTTCTTACTGTGTCCTCTCATTGTAGGTATTCCTTGTTGACATAAGTTTTCTATATCTATTTTTTTCTTTTTCTGTGACACATTTGTAAACCATAATCATATATCCTCTCTTTCATCTTTCTTCCAGTTAAGGTAACTTTAGTTTCTCTAATCTTTCTTCATAACTTAGTTCTCTTAGACTTGGTAGCCATCTTGTTGCTGCTCTTTGTACTTTTTCTAATTTGGTGATATGTTTCTTTAAATGTGGGTTCCATACTACTGCAGCATATTCTAAGGTAGGCCTTATAAAGGATGTTATTATTTTCTTTATAATTTCTTCATCTTTATAAGTGAAGGCCACTCAAAATTTGCTAACAATGTAGGGCCTAGATGTGTTTCTCCCTTTTTCATTTGTATGATCATCTGGTGTAAATTTCTTATTTATCATTTCCCCTAAATCTCTTTGTTTCTCTGTTTGATTTGATATTTTATTTCAAAACTTGTATTGTCAATTTGGTCTTCTCTCACTTCTTCCAAACTTAATAACATGACACTTATCTACATTAAACTCTATTTGCCATTTATTAATCACAGTCAATTCTTTTCTCCAGATTTTCTTGTCCACACTTCACCTCTTCACTACCAAAATTATTCTAGCACATCCTCATTACTGTACCTACTACAGTACAGTACCATAGTTAAAGCAGCATATCCTAACTACCCACATACTTATCACATCTTGACTTGCCACTTCACTATATCTTCACTATCCATTACACATCTACACTATCACTGGTAGACAATGGTAGGGTGTTACATTCTTCCTGTCCCTCCTTTGCTTCTGATTTATTCATGCTTGCTCTCCCACCTTTCTCTATATAAAAATAATAATTTTAATATTCCTCTCCCTAGTGCTACAGGGTCTTCCAGGCCTAGTTAGCACGATCTCCTTTCTTCCTCAACAGAAAATGTTTCCAAGTTGACTTTAAAAATTGTAATGGCTGATTACCTGATAACATTAGGGTTTAAATTTACAAGGACCAAGTCTGGTTATAGCAGTTGGTAAGAGAAATTTTATTCTTAGTGCGATAATACACTTTTGATACATTAGAGAGTGCCTTGATTCCTCCAAAGTGGGCCAAGAAACAGAACCAGCTAGGTTGACGGAAATAATGGTGGAGTGTTTCTTGGAAGAGTTTGGAGGAATAATTTGCTCTACATTTCCCAACACTACAGTACTATGCTCTTAATTGTATTTTGTTAAGGGGGTGCTGGAGTAGAGGACAGGCTTGTGTAGACTGGGGGGGGTGCGGGAATATGGGTACAGGCTTGGGGGGGGGTAGAAAGCCTGTCCCCTATTCCCACACACCCCCAACCATCCCCAGCCTGTCCCTCTACTCCCACCCACCCCAAAACCTCCCCCCAAAAAACCCGCACCCCCTTAAGGGAAGCAACCTCTTGTGGTCCATCACAGATAAGTAAATAATTATATAACCTAAGATACATTGGTAAACATACATACATATATACATTCCAGTGTTTTATAAGTTGTAATGATTAAGAGCCACATAAACAAATGTTTCTTACCAATTCTTTCATTGATAGTGGCCTTTACTAAATTACAAGTACATAATTATGTACTATTAATTATACACCCAAAGTATCCATAAGACTAACAAGTCATTCATTGACTTGAGTAACGGAGTGTTCATGGCAAAATAAAGTACATTAGAAGAAGAGAAAAACCAGCTTGTCACTGAGGGAACAGAAATAAAAGCATCTATGACATGACTGCTTAATTTCACAAATATAGCGCATAAAAAGAGAGAACATGGAAAAAACAAAACGCACTACACTACAGTATATAAATTTGTATATTATTTAAATTAAAATTTTAACTTCCTTTTGAAAGCATTCAAGTCAGGTTTATTATCAAACACCTCATTCTTAGTTATTTCTAACTGGTAAATAATTTTCTGGTATGATATCAGAAAGTGGGTGATGCTCATTAAGATACATTTATAAAACATTGATAAAGATGAAAATTTACGTTGATGTTGATCATAATTTCTGTTAATGAAATCTTAAGTAATTCCCCAGTGTTTCGTTGCATGACCAGCTTTGATTTTTGCCCCTTTTGGTCCCAGTAGCTTGCCCCTGTTAGGTTCCGGTAGTCTACCCCGTTCCAGATTATTTTAGGTCATGTAAAGTCATGCTAACTCTTAATCATAGAAATATTAACTATTTAATGTATTTACTGGTTTTACTCTCAGTCCAGCCTCTTGAAGGGAGGATCAAACATGGTCTAAATGCACTTGTTGCCTTGATATTTCAACATTTATAAAAACAGTAAATGATGGATTGTCAGAAAAGTTTTTAAAAATTGTGTGTGACTCAACCTTACTTTACCAACCCCCCGATAAGTTGCTTGTGGTGCACAGTACACTTTTGTTGGTATAATTTGTCTTTGACTACATTACAATTAAGAGAAGTTATCTTGATGGTGAATTGGAAGGTGCATGATTCCTCCAAACTAAGCCATGAAACAGATCCCCTATTAGTACCACTGAATGTATCTGTTTCCTGGTTTAAGTTAGGAGGAATCAATAGCCTTCCAATTTACCAACAAGAGAGAATATTTCCTTAATGTATACTGTCTTGGAAATATCTCTCATACACACACACACACACACACACACAGGCAGCTTCAACATCATAAACACTTTGCACTTAATAATACTTGTACTGCTAATCATAGTGTGTTTGTTGACATACTGTACTGTTTGTATTTCTTCACAGCACTTCAGCAATCAATCAACATGGCCACCCAGCCCTTTATAAAACTGGCATTGCTGGTGATGGTGTGTTTATTGACATACTGTTGCCATACCACCTCGGCCACCGAGGCCTAGGACTATTACCAAACACTCGGGGTACAACGCTCAGCCACCGTACAACAAATCAAGAAAGCTTACCGTAAATTGGCTGTCCAGTATCACCCAGACAAAAACAAGTAGAAAGGAGCAGAGGAAAAGTTTAAACAAATTTCTGAAGGTGGGTTGTGTGTGTGTGTGTGTTCTTACTTACTTGTACTGTATCTTTACATGTGTGTGTGTGTGTGTTATACTACCCAGATGAAAACAAGAAAGACTGAGCAGAGAATTTTAGGCAGATGGTGGCAGATGGGTTGTTGTGTATTGTATTATGTTGTGTTGTCTGTCCGGGAGTGATGTTGTGATATACAGTATTGTGTTGTTGTTGTTGATGTTGTTGTTGAAGTTCCTCAAGTTGTCTGGCCGAGCAGCCCCGAGCTCCTGAGGAAGGCCATGGCCTGAACCGGGCTATCCCACAGTGCCCTCAGAGAGTGTATGTTGTGTTGTTGGCGAGTGTGGTTGTGTGTATTGTAGTCTTCAATAATGTGTTTAATAGTATGGGGTGCTGTGTTGCATCCTGGACAGGCATCCGCAGTGGCTTCATCCAGCCTCTTCTGATATGTCAGAAGGGCCGGGTGGTGGCCACAACGCAGCCTGGCCAGGTGGACTCTGTCCTCACGGGGAAGGGAGGATTCAGATGGGTGGATGTCAGGAGGTCGTGCATGCAGCTGTGTGTTGTTTTTGAGTGTTTGGATGGACTGATGAGTGATTTGAGTACGGATGTGTTTCTGGAGATTGGTTTGGGGTGGGCATGGTGTAAGAGATGATAGTATTTGTGTATGGTATCGTGTGCTAGGTGTTGTTTTGATGTTTCTTGGCATGTGTGGGTGTTGTGGGTTTGTGGAGGCTGCAGCAAGTGTTTGTGTGCCTCTCATGTCAAGATGGTCCTTGATTTTAAGGACTTTGGTTTCATGATGTAAGTGGTCTGTAGGTGTGGTAGCTGTGCAGCCTGTGATTGTCTTTAGGGCTCTGTTCTGTATGGTCTGTAGGGTGTTGTGGTGAGTCTCGGTGAGGTTTGAAGCCCAGGCAGGGCTTGCATAGTCCATCACTGATCGAATATATTGTTTGTATACTGTGATTGTGCTGGCAAGTGATCTGAGGGCTTTAAGTCTGTTCATGCATTTGTTTTTGATGGTCGAGATGTGTTGTTTGAATGACATGGATGTATTGTAGGTTATGCCAAGTATTTTGTGTGTGTGTGTGTGGTATAGGTGTGTTGTTTATGGTGAGGTGTGGTGTGTTGCGGTGTTCTGCATTCCAGTTGGTGAGATGGGTGACGGTTGACTTGGTGGGTGCTATTTAAAGTCTATTTGTGGTGAACCAGGTATTAAGTGTGTTAAGGTAGGGCTGGAGGATGAGAGTGGCTGTGTCTGCGTTTCTGTGTGTACATGTGAGTGTTATGTCGTCTGCGTAAGAGGTTACGTGTATTTGTGGTGCCTGGGGTGTTGGTATGTCATGCATGTATAAGTTGAAAAGGTTGGGTGAAAGTACAGATCCTTGAGGGACACCATAAGTGAAGTTTTTAATGTTAGATGTCTGACCAGCAAATGTTACATGGGCTATTCTACCTCCCAAGAAGTTGGCCAGCCATATTTTGGTGTTGTTATGCATGTTTGTGTTGTATATTTTGTTTGTGAGGATGTGGCGGGAGATGGCATCAAATGCTTTACTAATGTCTAGTGTAACTAAGAGTGTTCTGTGTGGGGGCCTATCTGAGTTGATGCCATCAAAAATTCTTTGTGTGAGGTCTGTAAGAAGGGTGTTAGTTGAGTGTAATGGTCTGAAGCCGTGTTGTGAATTTGCAAGGGGGATGTGTGGTGTAATAAGTTTAATTATGAGGCGCTCGGTGATTTTGGAAGGGGTGCAGAGGAGGGTGATGGGACGATGAGAAGAGGGTAGTGTGGGGTTTTTGTTGGGTTTAGGGATGGTGATGATGTTTCCGTGTTTCCAGATGTTGGGTAATGTGTTGTGTGAGTAGCTGTAGTTTGCTATGTTAGTGAGTGCTTGTATGCCTTGTGGTCCAAGGTGTTTTAGGTGTATGTTGCTGATGTTGTCTGGACCACAGGCAGGTGAGTGTTTTATGTTGTGAATGATGTGCTTTGTCTGATGAATTGTGAAAGGTGCATAGTCTTGGTCAATGGGAAAAAGTCTCTTGCGTCTAATGATTTGTCTATCTACATTCTACAGGATGAGGGTGAAGGTGGCTGACATGAGAGAAATGTTGGATGAGTGTGTTTGCTTGTTGTTTGTTGGAGGGTATAGTGTCTGTTGTTGTGATGGCTGCATGTGATTGTGTAGTGTTGCTGTTGGACAGTGTAATGCTGTTTAGTGTTTTGTAGAATTTGCTGGTGTTTGTTTTATGGTCAAGTGTATTGACAAAATTTTGCCATTTAAATGTTTTTTGTTCTTCAATTTTGTTGTTTATTTGTGTATTTAGTGCTTGTATTTGGTTTGTTATGTGATGTGTATGAGGGGTTGGGGATGTGTGTTTAAGAGTGTCTCGTTGTTTGATGAGGTCTTGAATTTCTGTTGTAAAGTTGGGGTTGTGTTTTCTTCTGTTACCTCTAGGGATGTGCTGCTTGTCTGCGTTTTGTATAATTATATTGAATGTTTTAACAGCTGTGTTAATGTTTGTGATGGGTGTACTGTTCAGTGTTTTGAAGTGTTGTTCTGTTTCATTTGTGAAAGCTTCCCAGTTGGCACTTTTGTAATTTGTGTATGTTTCTGTGGCCAACTGGGGTGATTCTTGTTTTGGTGGTGATTATGATAGGAAGATGGTCAGAGCTGAGGGTTCTGACCACCCTCCATGATGTTCTGGGGGAAAGGTTAGGGGAACAGAAGGATATGTCGGGGAAAGGATATTTGATTTGTTGTAGTAGGTGGTAGAAGTCCATGGTGGTAAACAATTACAAGCCTAATAAACTTTAAAATTTCTTGCATCACAGCTTACTAGGTCCTGTCAAACAAGGAGAAGCGCAAACAGTACAATATGTTGGGCCATTCCTCTTACATTCGAAGCGAAAGTGGTGGTCATGGTGGTCAAGGCGGTGGCAGCTGGCCGGGACACCAGGCGTTCAATTCACCCTTCAACTTTAATTTTGACAACATATTTGACAACGCTAGAGTTTTCACACATTATGTGAGTATACCTGTTTTGCTGTGTACAATTGCTGATGTATGAAACAAACCCACTTCTAACAGACCCCTTATCAAGCATAGAGTTTGACTCGCCTCTACACACAATGTCACATATAACCTTATGCTCAGTGAGGAGCCCTGTTTCAAGTGTCTGTTTTAACTGTTGATGTGAGTGTAGTGTTGCATATTAATATATTATAACCACATAATAGACACAAACACACATCTATACTGATGACACACAAACATACTCACTATAATTTGAGAAAGTGTGTCACTTTCTCAAATTATCCTCTCTCTCCCACTCACAAATGCTCTCTCATTTCATCAGACCCAGCATAATTGGAATGGATTTGACAATGGAGGCAGAAAGAAAAAGTGCTATATTGTGAAAGAGCAAGTTGGCAATATAATAACCTCTTATACAGTCTGTCATTAAGGAAATACGAACATGTACGTATAAAATGTATGTGTATATTATATTGTGTATGAGTTTAATTATGTATGAGTATGTATCTATACACTGTACTGTTGTTGTTGTTGTTGAAGTTCCATCCACAAGCTGTCTGGCTGAGCAGCCCTGAGCTCCTGAGGAAGGTCATGGCCTGAACTGGGCTTTCCCACAGTGCCCTCAGAGAGTGTATGTTGTGTTGTTGGTGAGTGTGGTTGTGTGTATTGCAGTCTTCAATAATGTGTTTAATAGTATGGGGTGCTGTGTTGCATCCTGGACAGGCATCCGCAGTGGCTTCATCCAGCCTCTTCTGATATGTCAGAAGGGCCGGGTGGTGGCCACAACGCAGCCTGGCCAGGTGGACTCTGTCCTCACGGGGAAGGGAGGATTCAGATGGGTGGATGTCAGGAGGTCGTGCATGCAGCTGTGTGTTGTTTTTGAGTGTTTGGATGGACTGATGAGTGATTTGAGTACGGATGTGTTTCTGGAGATTGGTTTGGGGTGGGCATGGTGTAAGAGATGATAGTATTTGTGTATGGTATCGTGTGCTAGGTGTTGTGCCATGTAGTGTAGTGGATGTTGTGGAGGCTGCAGCCATAATAAGTATCCAGGTGTGCTTTGAATAGCCTCATGGAATATTTAAACAAACTCCAGCAAATGAGACAAAAATAGTTGTATTTGGTTCACTGCTATGTCAGATGATTTGAAAATTAAGGGTGAAATTTTGTGTTGGTAAATCCGGAGCAACCGATTCCTCCAAACTATTCCAAGAAACAAAACACCATTATGCTTGTTCAATTAGTACTGTTTCCTGGCATACTTTGGAGGAATCAAGGCACTCTAATGTAACAAACGTGAATTACCACCTAAACACACCTGGATACTTATTACATGAAGCTCATTATTACACCTATAATAATGGTGTATATTTTTTATGTAATTTGTCTTGGCTTGCATTACATTTATTAAATAATCAAGAAATTAAATGAGGGATTTGGTACATTTTCACTAGGATAAATAATGGAATATAGAAGCTGTGAAAATTTATATGGTTCCATGTACTGTTTACCTTTCTGTACAAACAAAACACTATCCTATACTGTACAGACCCCGACAATAGTGACCCCTCGCCTTGAGGTACACTCGCCAGCACTGCCGCGTGGACTGGGGCTCACACATATTCAGAGATGTAGCAACACTGTGATTATTTAACTCGAAACTATCCATGTGTGTGAGATGGAGTATCCTCGATACACTAGTACATAAAGTAAACTTTGTTGCTTAAGAAACTGAATCACTTAAATCTCTTAAACATGTGAGCCCCTGTACCACGCAGCAGTGCTGGCGACTGTACATGGAAACAAAAGCACAAGCTTTTGTTTCCATACTATGATCATTTTCATATTATTAAATTATAACCAACTTTGCCTCCTATCACCCACTGCCTTCCTCCTTCCCCCCACACACTGAAGAAGTGGCTGCAGGTTTACATATGGGTCAAGGAGAGGGACGTCACTATAGTCGGGGACTGTACATACATTTAATTATCTCTTTATATATATATAAACTATATACAGCTTAGTCACTCTTTCTGTAAGTGGGAAGAACACCAAGGAAGGGAGGGACTGAATCAAAGTACAGTAATGCCTTGTTATAGGTGTGTATAGACAGTACTGCTTTCTGTGCATACATGTACAGTTGAACAAGTAAACAGTGCATGACAAATCTGTGTATATGTATCAACATTTGGCAGTTATTTGTAGTAAGCCTTTATGAATGAATCACTAGGAACGCAAAGCCAATGTAAGGTAGAACTTAAGAGTTGTGGTGAAGATAATGCCATATTCAGCCAGTATTCTTGCACTTTGTACTTGCTCAACTGTACATTAAACCCTCATTATTCACTGTGTTAATGGGTGTATGTATACTGCTTTCTATGAATCTGTGTACATTTAGGGTGTGTGGGATTAGGGGGGTGCAGGAATAAGGGACAGGCTTTCTAGCCCCCCCCCAAGCCTGTCCCCTATTCCCACCCCCTTAAACCTTCATTATCCACCAATGGGAATAAGGGCAAGTAATGTACAAAAAGGGTTTATAAACAGTGAAATACTGTACATGCCTGTTATAACACCAATGTAAAATGAGGCATTACTGTACATGTGTGTGTGTAATGTACAAAAAGAGATTACAGTACACAGATTCATTACAAACAGAACAATACACACCCATAACACTAACAATACAAAACAAAGAATTACTGTAATAATTTTCAAAGTGCTACCCACCACCACCACCACCAACACTTTATACAACCACTATAGTAGGCCCTGGATAAAAGATTACATTTGGCACTATCCTTTTAATACAGGCTCAGGTAATCACTTAGTCTGTATGGTAATGAATAACACAACTTTACACAAGCCTGGGAAAACATTTGGTGGTCTTCTATGAGGGACCGAGTGTAAATTGAAATGATGGATACAAGTTATCATTTCATTGTATATCCAGGGTCTACTTACTGTACAATGTTTTACTCTTATTACACACACACACACACAGGGAGGGTTGAAGGGGGAAATTATTCATGTGGTCACCTGTGTACAGCTCTGTTTATGTTCCATCAAGACACACACACACACACACACACAGTGAGCATTAGGGTGAGAAACTCACCATGGTAAAAATATTGGAGGGCTACTGAATTCTCCAAACAATGTCACAAGAAAACAGATACCCTATCAGTAGCATTTAGGTGACTCATTTCCTGGCATAGTTTGGAGGAATCAGTAGCAGCTTACCAGGAAAAAAGTTATCCCCATAAATGACCTGCAAAACCTATTGCTTCAGATATGGTGGTGTTGATGGTTTCTCAGAATGATTAGTTAGTATGATATCTACTGTGTGTGTGTTAGAATGTTTGGTCAGCATGCTATATACTGCCCTGTGTGTATATAAAGGGAGCATCTACAGATGATCCAGCATATGGGTAACTATTGATGGGTTGGGGAAGGAAGGGTATATTGGATATCAAGCTGCCCTGGCTACAGTGCACAGAATATGGTGTCCTGAGAGAATGCCCCAGTCAGCCTGAACTCCCCTGGCAGGAGGACGGCGAACATGCGGTGTGGTAGTGGGCGTGAGGCCGGGGAGGGGGCGGGTACGGTGGTCCTGAGGAGGTATTCCCGCCCCACCGGCCGCCCCAGCTCACTGACGGGACTGCCCGCTGGACCAGGGATGCCTCCATCACCTTCACTATCACCTGGGGAGTCGTCCAGCAACAGTGATGCCTGTAAATATGATAATTAAAGAGGTAGTAAAGTGTTGGGTGGTAAATCTGGAGTAGTTTATTCCTCCAAGCAACATGCCACCATTATATTATTGCCATCCATGTGGAGCTCAATAATATCCTAAATGAACACTGTAGCTTGTGTTGTTCTTACAAGTTTCTACTAACAGTTGTTAAAGGTGTCAGAATGCCTGCGGGGGCTATGCTGTATAAATATTACAAGTCTTTAATTAACAGTAACCGTTAAGTTATTTATTTACACTTCGTGAATCTGGGAATTAATAAGGCCTACATGGCCCCACTTAACGTTGGCCTTAATTGTTTTATTCTAAACATGTTCTTTCTAAAGTGCTCAATAACTCCTGATACCTTAAAACTCATCAGATTATTCAGATTTAAATTTTCACTAAAATTTGACAGAAGATCGTGACAGCTTATAAGTTGTGAATACCGTCGTATGCAAGAATTTCCATGGTGTTGACGATGGTGTAATAGCTCTGTTATTTGTGTAGGAAGTCATTGTATTGGTACCACACCATCATCTACACTATCAACGTTCTTGCCTATGACACTCTGGCTTTCTTCATATGCAGCAACTTAGCAGCAAAGAATGGAGATAATTGAAGCCGTTCATACACAGCAACAACTGCATAAATAATATCACTGCTGGCTTCACCACTAGCAGAAATCAGTGCTGCTATTGACTATGCATAAAACTGAATTAGACCCTAAGCAGGTAGCTGCAAGATAATGGACATCTTCCCTTCTTGCCGTGAGTGAAAGGAACCTTAGGGTGATAATATACTGTAGGTATCAACATTTTACATGAACAGACCTTACATCCCTCATATTATAAATCTATGGCCTCACCAACTGACCTTATATGCCTGCTGGAACAACCTCTGCACCACCCTGGCTGCCTCCCCCCGTGGTCCCCCCTCTAAGGTCACCTCAGGGGAGTCTAGTAATCTCAGTACAAGGTCCTCTAGGGTCGACCTCCTCTCGCTGCCTCCCTCTCCACCACCTTCTCCTCCATCACAACTAGCCCCTCCATTTCCTGTTCCTCCTCCTCCTCCTCCACTACCACTGTTGTCACCAAGTATCTTGTGTCGTACACTCTGTGCTCGGGCAACACAAGCCTCCACCTCAGCCACCTGCTCCACTAACTCCTGGTATCTGTAAACAACAACATCATCATCATTACCTCTTTGTTAAATTTGTCTGTCTGTTAAGTGGATTATACAAACAAAACATTCTGTATTGATTTAGACTAAGTTTTAACAACAGTGGTTATTGTGACTGGAAACAACTCACAAGTGTTCTGGAATTATCTTGATCCATATTATATTATATATTAATGTAAACATTTGGTATAAATGGGGGTGAAACCTGGATTTTAAAAGTAGAGTTTTGTTATTACGCATATACGCACACACATACATACTTGTCAGGGTCAGGTGGCTGCCTGGAGAGTCGTGTAGCACGTTGAGCGATAACATTGAGTACTGATGCGAGTGTGTTACTGTGTCTGGGTTGTGGCAGTGGTGTGGTGGAGGCTGGTAAGGAGAACAACAGCCTCTCCTGGGCCAGACGACAGATGGCAGCGTGTAGGACGGTGGGCAGGAGGTGACAACAAGCAGCACCGGGACCCAGCGACCCCAGCCAGTGTAACACCTCCTCAGCGCCTCGGGTGTCATCAAACAGCCGCTTCTGACGACGCGCTGGCACCGGCTTGGCACTGTTCCATACCTGTGTGTTGGGTTATAAGGTTTGGTAAGGGAAATTATATGTGTACGGTACTGCTAGGCACTATACCACACCTATAGGATAAGTTACTGTAGGGTAGGGTAGGGTAGGTTAGTTTAGTTTAAGTTTGGTTTGGTGAAATTTATGGTTTTGTAAGGGTAATTTTATGAGTACTGCTTGGGACTATTCCACATCAGTAGATTATAATTTATAGGTAATTTTATGAGTATTGTACCTGTACTATATTATGAACTATAGGTATTCTAGTAAATATAAATGCAGATGTTATAACAAGAAAAAACAACCAGGAAACAAGAAAACCAAGAACTGTATCTGCGTCCGGCCACACTCCCACGTATGGAGGAAAATAACGTTAACATTTTTATATCAGTTAGTATACCTCCCGGGCTCCAACAGACTAAATATCCTGAATTTTGCTGACTACAACTCTACTTGTTTAATCCCATTCTTACATCATTATAGAGGCTAAGATAATGTAGCCTTATAATGTGAATGGGGACAAACTATATTTACTTACATTATTCTTATATAGGCTTGTATCCAATATATACACAATTCATATGTAATCCTAGTTTAAACCACACCAATGTCACAATTTGTTTGGTGCGTTGGTGTGGCTGATCAGTGTGTAGTGAGAGAGGAGTGGCACACTTACCACACTGCTTTGACACAGAAAAGTATAACCACTCTTCCCTCTCTCCCTTACTGCTTTGTTCCTTGTACAGTTGGACACATGAATAGGTGGTACAGCTCAAGTGAAAGATGGTCCATTTCTCCCAATATCAAGTTCCTTAGTGCCAAATAGGAGACATCAGGGGCAGAAGTCAGTATTGAGGATGGTAATAAAAAACAAAATAGACACTAGTTACTCAAATGGGACAAGTATCTTTCACCTGGGCTGTACCATCCATTCATGTGTTCAATTGTACATATATATTTTTGATCAGACACAGACTTGGTGTCTTATATTCTCTGTATACTTTTGTACCGCCAATAAATCTCAGTAAATAGAGACAAGTCCAAACTTTTACTCTATACCTTTGAATAATTTTTTTATTCCCAAGCAGACAATGGGAGGTAATCTGATTCCAGCTCCATCTCAGTAAGTGAGAGACTGACAGGTATATTCACAGGTACCCCAACACAGCACACTGTCACACCACGGATACAACCAATCAATAATAAAATCACAACAATTAGGAAATTAAAGAAAAAAAATGAGGGCCAGTAAATAAAATTTGTAACCCACCTCCTTCCACATGTTGCCTGGGATCTGCATTCTGGTGCTGAGTGAACCTTGTGGTGGGTGTGAGGAGGGGTTAGGGGGTGCCTGGCTGTCCTTGCTGCCACCCCCACCCCCACCCCCTCCCTCCGTCCCCCCCTCCTCTATCCAGTCCCTGGGGGAGTACCAACGCACAAAGTCCTCCAAAGCTGCACCTGGGTTGGCTGCCTGTGAGGGGTGTGTGTGTGTGATATGTAGGGGGGAGGGGTATTCATTCACTGACACCACACATACTCAGCTATGACTCATCACTATAACACACTTAACTATGACTCACCCTTATAACACACTCAGTTCACTACTACAGCACACTTACCACTAAAACACACTCAACTATGACTCACCCCTATAACACACTCAACTCACAACTTCAACACACCCATAACATACTCAACTCACCACTACAACACACTCAACTATGACTATATATCTATTTATCTATAGCTCTGATGCCTCATTCCCTCCAAGGGGGTGGCCACGGCAGAAGAGTGTCTCAAGTCTTCCCTGTTCCAACACTCCCTCCTTACACTTGGTCAAGTCCTCCTCTGCCCCTCACGTTTCTCTCCTTTACATACTCTTCCTACTATGACTCACCCTTATAACACACTCAACTATGACTTGTGTTCCTTCAAATGCAGTGTGTGTCTAGGCCTTACATATTAAATGAGGTATTTACTGTATAACAACTGCTTTTGGGTGGGAACTTTTTTATACAGTATATAGTACTATATTAAAAAAAGGGAGGACCAAGCTGGGCAGAATTGTACAACACTTTATGTATGGCTTTGGTGGGATATGTAATTTTCAACCCATTGTCACTATACATTATCATATTATTACTACCAATGTCATTCCTAAATCCATCTATCTATCCTGGGAAAGTGTGGGAGAATCACACAACACACTGTATGGTTTGCTTAGACCCATACTGACTAGGGTCCATCTACAGGAAACTGACCTTTGACTGTGAGGTTCAGACTGTTATTTCACCACACAATGCTGCCATATCAGGCCAAACACACATTACTCTGTCTTATGTGTCAGCTATTTACTTACTTCTAAATTAATTTGCCAGATTTGGTAGCCCTGCGGGTGGGGAAAATATCAGTTTGGGCCCCAACCCAACAGTCATATAGCCTTTGTCATATATCACCTGTTGATATAAACTCTATGGTAAAAAAAAAAAAAAAGATTACTAACACACACACAAGTACATTAGTTGTCATACCTTGAATGACTCCATATCTGATAGTAGTGCAGCAGACATGAGTCTAGCCCTGAGGTGTGACCCGAGGCTGTCTGTACCGAGGCGTAGGAGTGCGTCTGTGTGTTCCTCCAGTCTGTCCTCTGTGACAGGTGCTGGGTCCTGTGTGACGGGGATGTAGAGAGGTTCTCCGGTGTGTAGGAGACGAAGGGTCCCACACCGCTTCAGACGCCCCTCTGGTCTGTCCCATGATGACCACCCTGCACCCCCGCCCCCAGCCCCACCCCGGACCACACCGCCCCCTCTGTTGTTGTTGCTGCTGCTGCTTCGCTCCTCCTCCTCCTCCTCCACCTCCTCCTCACACTCAAAGAACTCCTCATCCTCCTCCATATCCTCACAGCCTGCAATCATTCAATGTTTGTGTAAAAATTATTACTTTAGCCTCTTGTATTGTGTTTAATCTTTATTTGGACTAAAGCTGTTTTTGTTTTATATATTGATTATTGTTAACCACTTTTGTATATGTCATAAATTATACATTATTGTATTGTATGTGTGTAGTAATATATATGGTCAATAAATGATAATTCTATCTTTCAGTTTGTGTCAATGCCAGTGTTGTACAGTAGTGTATGTTGTATGGAAGTGATCTATCTATCTATCTATAGCTCTGATGCCTCATTCCCTCAGGGAACTCCCCCCAAGGGGGTGGCCATGGCAGAAAAGTCTCTAGTTTTCCCTGTTCCAACACTCCCGCCTTACTCCGTCAAGACCTCCCCTCCCCCTCATGTTTCTCTCCTTTACATACTCTTCCACTCTGTTCTGCCTCTCACACCACGTCCCACAACTTTACTTCCATACACCTTCTTTACAAACTCCTCACCTTGCATTCTCTCTACATGTCCAAACCACCTCAGTGTATTACGTTTCACTCTCTCAATCACTCCACACTCAATACCAGTTGCCTTCTCACATATACCACATCTCTCATACACACTCTCATTACTTTCTCCATCCCACCTCCTAAGTCCACATGCACCTCTCAAGTAACTCATTTCCACAGCACCTATTCTATGGAAGTGATAAATACAGAACTATATATTTATCATAGTTGATGCTTCACTATATTAGCCCCTTGATATAATGCTAATAAATAACTTGTATCCACTACTTCTTTTAAACTCAGGCCCTCATTGAAGATCACCAAACATTTACACAGGCTTTTGTTATTATCAAGAGTATTATAAAGGGCCTTCCATGATCACAAAGACAGAGTGTTATGGAGGTTCTACTGTAAACACACACACACAGCTATATCCCAATTACTTACCAAAGATATACATGGCTTGTTCCCTGGCATTCTTCATTGCTATACAACAGTGTATTTATTATCAAGACTGTATTATGGAGGATATACTGTAACTACAAACATAATGTATTCTCATAAGTCTACTGTAAACACATCTATACCACCATTACTAACCAGAGACATTTGTAGCCTGTTCCCTGGCATTCCTTCTTGCTATACAACAGTTGAGCATCTGTAGTTTCTGGTGTAGGAGTGTTGATGCCAGGTCTGGTGGTCCGCCCCCGACGCCAGGCACCGCTACACAATGTTCCCATCTGAACCGTAGCTCAAGTACCACCTCATGCCAAAGGTGTGCCGCCGCTGCCAACCCACCAAGGCAGTGTATCACATGGCACAGTGACACACCCAGACGCCACACAAGTCCATCACTACCGCTGCTCTTCATGTTACTTAGTGGACTCTGTGGTAGTGATGGATAGAAACAAACATATACTGTACAACAATATTCATGGTGTTAGCAACGGTACAATGACTGTGTAATGTGTCTATGGAGTCATTGTTCTGGTACAGTCGGCCTCAGAAATTTGTATACAGAGCATCAGTTAAATGTGGTATTTATTTTGCACACACTGTAGGGAATGTTCTGCTGATGACTGATTTAATTATTAGACAAATAATATTACAAGAACAGGTTTGTGCTGGGAAATTAATGTACTAAATATTCTAGATGTTACGAACCTCTGATGTCACAATGGTGTATACAAATTTCTGAGGCCGACTATAACATCACTGTAATGTGGTAATATGGTAATTAGTGTAAAAGCAAAGCTGACAGCAATTCATACACTGGCAAAACAAGGCTGGTGTGACTCTAAGGAGCTCCTAAGCACACACATCCTCTGTTGTGAGCCTAATCAAGTTTGTCAGGGAGCAAGTAAATTTCTAAACTGCGCTGTCGACTTATATTGTCACCCGCGGTTTAAGCATTACAAGTGGGTGTTTGTGTGTCTTCTCCTCACACACACATACACATACATACATACACTCCTAACTAACCATGAGTGGGTATTCCTGTGTTTTCACCTCACACACACACACACTCCTAACTAACCTTGAGTGGGTGTTCCTGCGTGTCCCCGTCTTCTGTCAGCCACTCTGGGACCTGACTGAGTGTGGCCTGGTATGGAAAGCTGGGTTGTTCCCCTTCTGCATCCGGGAACAGGTAGTTGAGTATGGGTACCAATATGTCGATGGGGATGGGGCCAGACTCACTCCCTGATTGCTGCTGCTGCTGTGTGTTAGTGTTGGGCTGTTGTTGTGGTGGTGGTTTGTTGCTGTGTTGTTTTTGTTGTCTGGTTGTGGATCTCCGTACTCGTCCCACCACTGCGGAGAGGGATGGAACTGCTGGCTTGGTGAGGCGGTCCAATGCCAAACTGATCTGATGGTCCGGGTCTGATTGTCGGGGGAAGGAAGAGTGCAAATACAGTAGTGCAGGAGGAGTAGAAATAGCGGAGTAGAAGTGGAAAGTGGAGGATGAGAAGGATGAGGATGAGAAGGATAAGGATGAGGACGAGAAGGATGAGGAGAAGGAGAAGGGGAATAAGGTGGAGGGGAATGAAGAGGAGGAGAGAGAAGAGAAGGAAAGCAATACTGATTATTATCAATATAGTAGGTTCGCCTGTTACCACCAGAAAGACCTGGGCTAGAACTTGAGGACTGACTGTAGTAAAACTGACTCTAGCCTGTGTGGACTGGTGGCCGGAGCTTAGACCACCCCATACTCCAGCCACACCAACCCTCCCCTACTAAAAAAAATATTGTATAAAAATGGCCCTGTTTTGTGGCTGGGGGGGGGGGAAGCTCTCGATAAATATTTGTGGTGTTTAGTTAATCAACTGAAGCTTCAGAGACTGTGAAAGGAATTTTTTCTTACGCTCGACCTTTGTCATGGTGAAGGTAAGTGTTGGTTGGTAAGGTGTAGTGTTAGGGGCTCCAAGACAGTGACAATGGAGAGGGGTAAACAGGACATGAGTAAGAGGGAGAAGCTGACTATAGGGGAGCAGCTGGTTGTAGCATGGGTTTGGAGGAGCGGCAAGTGTCACACTGAAACTGGATTTAGGCGCGCTTCTGGGAAAGGCCACGGATTTGAGCCACTCTTGGCCACATAAATACGCACTGTGGAAGCATCACACGTAAGATAATAAAAGTTACTGATTTGGGGTTTGTCGCTCAATACGTGATTCACACACTGAGAACACACACAATATCTGAACCCACTGTACTGTACTGTACCTACACATTGCTGGATAAGAGATCTGTAAATTCTCAGAGTGAGGCAGTGACCACCTTTAAGTAATTTTTCCCATATAAAGATGTATTTATACAAAGTAATTTCCCTTTATGTGAGTGCATCTATCACTCAATTATACACACAATTGGTGAACCTACTGTACAGTATTGTCATATGACTTATTTGTAACATTACTGTATATCTAGAAGCAACACAAACTTTTTCTAAGCCTATTTTTGGAGAAAGAGGAGAAACATTATATAATAAACATAATTTCTTTCTTGCTTAAGAAAACAAAATAGATATAATACAGCTACTCTGAAAATTAACTGAGACTGAACAAAATGAACAAATGCCACTTGAATGAATAAAAACACACACACAAGTACACACCTGGGTCAAGGTCGTGGAGGAAGGCCGGTCCGAGAACCTGAGCGATGGAGAGGTTACTGCGACACACATCCAGGAACTCTGTGAGGTACTCAGACAGTAGGCAGGGAGGGGACGGGGCCGCTATGAGCCGTGCCGTCCACAATGGGGCTGAGACAGGGTCCAAGTCACTGTATACATCACTGTCCACTAATACGTCCTCACTCACACACGGCCAAGTAGCTGACACATGTAGCTCACTGGTGTAGGAATAGTTAGGTTAGGTTAAGTTAGGGAATATATACTGGTGTAATAATAAGGAATGGTTAGGTTAGGGTGTACTGTATACACAAACAATACTGGTGTACCCCACGTTGTGTTAGTGTCTACAATCCACACTTAATGGGAAGAAGGATGTGTGTGTGTGATCCTAGGAGTGTATGGCATCAGTCTGTCAGTTGTAATTCATCAGTTGTACAACAAAGACGTCTAGCTCATGATCTGATGATGTAATATTGTTGCTGGATAGAATAGTGTTCAACCAAGACTTGAAAGGCCAAGAATGGCAGTACAGCCGGCATCATAAATTTGCGTCCATCTCGTGTACTTGATAATGCTAATATGACCACATAGTTGCATTCTGAACCAGTTTTTATCGTAACAACATGTGTAATTTATCATATGTGAAGTGTATCTGTCATCTCTGCATTCATCACTATAGCTCATACATATGTAGGTGGAAATAAAGCCAACTTATACTCCTGACTGTACATGAAATAAACTGCAAAAAAGAAAAACCGGGAGAATACCATCATCCATTTAATGATCTGAAAAGTAATCCAAGAAGATTTTTTCAGTACACAAGGATGATCTAAGAATTTTTTTTAACTATATTCTTAATAAAGATGTGAACCTGGTTTGGTGAAGACACGGTGTAACTGTCATACACAATCTATGCTGCCAGAAGAAAGACTTGTCATTACCATCAGGTGAGCTGAATGTAAATCTTATAATTAAACTTACATGGAACTGTATAAGTAAACCAAAGGGTACAGAGACAAGATCCATTTATTTCCCTATACAGTTTTTATCACAGTTTTCAGATTCTGGTGTGTAAAATCAAGCTCTACAAAGCTATAACAACTAAATTTACCCTCATGAAAAAATGTCAAAAAGCCAAGTTTTGAAATTGGGGGAGAGAAAGGTTCCTGGAATTGTGGTTTGTAGGGGTTAAACACAGCTGATACCATTCATATGATTAATAAAAATAAAATACTATCACTCAGATAATTATAATCAACATAAAATACTATTGCCGCTCAGAGGATAAACAAAACAAACAAATGTCACTTGAATGAATATATACAGAGTCCTATCACACACACACAAACAAGCAAACAAACACATACACTCACCCACAAACAAAAACATGCATACAAACAAACAAACAAACATGCACACATACTCACCCACAAACAAAAACTCACACACCACATACAAACTGACAACCAGACACACACATACACACACACACTCAAAAAAAAAAAAATAAATAACTGCAATCACACACACACACCCCTCACCTCACTGGGTCAGACAGGGCACCAAAGGGCAGCTTGCCGAGGTCCGAGAATCCGACCTCGGTTAACGTGGCGTCAAAGTCTGGCGGCTGTTGAGTCCAGAGTGTGTGGGGCCATTCCTTCAGTACATAGGTGAACCGTACTGACACCAACACAGGCTGGGATGTCACCGTACACTGCAGCTTGCTCCTGAAGACATCCAGTAGTCCTAAAACACCACGGAGTACCGGTAATATAGTAAATAATGAAGGTAAAGTACAGGTATTGGTATGTTACATCAATTCTGTATGTAGGTAAACCGCACCGACACCAACACAGGCTGGGATGTCACTGTACACTTCAGCTTGCTCCTGAAGACATCCAGTAATCCTAAAACACCAGGGAGGGGAATAGAGTAATTAATGAAAGTACAGTATTGGATTGTTACAACTGGCTCCACTGGAGTGTTTTCAGTGCTCCCCTTCCCAGGCATGAACCACAAACTTTGGTTCAAGACACACATCTGAAGCACTCACTACAAAGAGAGAGATGGGAATAGGGGTTGACAGGCTTGTATGCTGACCAAAACGAATGACAATGAAATAATAATCTGTATGTCTGGCCCTGACAGCAGTGGAGCCGGCTGTACATAGATGAACCGCACCAACACTAACACAGGCAGGGATGGAACTGTACACTGCAACTTGTTCCTTAAGAAGTTTAATAAGTCGTGATGGCAGGGAAGTACAATAGTTAATGATCCTACATAGCACGCATGCACACACACACACTTTTAATGACCCTACACAGCACTCATGCACACACACACTCACACCTTTAATAACCCTACACAGCATTCATGCACACACACACACATATACACACCCTACTGGATTAGTTTTGCATGGGTTTATATCTCCCCCTTTTGTTTTGAGTGTCCGGTTGTCCTAACATCAAGAAAATACAGCAGTTATGACCCTTTTGGATTTGGATTGCATCGGATCACGTCACACCATAATTGTGGATTGATTTGATATTAGGCACCACTACAGCGAGGTCATATAGCACCAGAAGAAGGTGATAGAGAGGTGTGACAGCAAGCAGGAAGGAAATGGAAAAAAAAATGGGAGAAAAGGAAAGACAGGAGTGAATTTTGAACACAGAAATAGTAATTAAAAAGAGATGTAAGTTTTGATAAAGAGAGGGAGAGAGAAAGAAAGGTGAATATCAAGCCTAGAGAGAGTAACGGTGGTATTCTTAAAAATAAATCTCTCCTTACATATATCTTTCCCTTCTATGGATTTTTCTCTCTCTTCATTATGCTTAAAGAATTCCTTGGAAGGGAATGAAAAGTTTACATGTTGGTAGCCCTGTGCCTTGGAAATGATAAATGTGTGTGCGTTTGTACGTCTATTAGCCCTCCGGGCGCAAAATATAAACAGTAAACAAAACCACGCTGTGCTCAGAACGTTATGTTTTATGTGATGAAATGTTTCATAGCATGGTCAGGAGGAATCAGAAGCCTTCAATTTTTATACACGATCATAGGGTCCTTAATTAAAGAGAATCAGCAACACAACATCAGTCTAGTTTCCTATAGAAAAACGATGATAATAATAGACTAATAGTGGTATAAAAATAGTGGGAAACTTTGTTCACTTTTACTCGTTATAATTTCTTTGTTTAATGCTATATCGAGTTGTGACCAATATATCTGGACACTACAATCATTGCTAAGACTAATGGTATTAAAAAAATTGTATATATTGAATAAAATAATGATAAATAATAAACAAATATATACCAGCACAAGCAGCATGGTATCAGAATGGATTAGAGAGGTGTAGAGGTGGAGTATGGAGTCAGGCGAGTATATGGACCAATCAGGAGACACTTTACCAATGACGCATACAACCCAGGCCAACACAAATTTTAAACCGTGTATGGTTGGTCTTCAGAAATTTGGAAGAAATGTCACATTTATTTACTTAACTCATTTTCCTTCGGTGATACAATACTGTTGCACGTCTTTCCAATATATTATGATGTTATATATAAAACATCAACAGTACATGATAAAATACAACGAAAGAATTATTGAAGGAATGGGGTAAATGTTTCCTTCTTGTTCCAATAATATACTCGATTCTAGGGAAAGAAATTAGGGCCCGGAGAGGAATAAAATCTTTATGAATAGAAAATTAGCGATATATTTCTTTCCCATGCTTTTGAAGGAAAAGATTTTTTTAAGAATACCACCGTGAGAGGTTTGCTGTCACACCATAAACACACACACACACTACAGTCACACCATAAACACATACACACACACACACTACAGTCACACCATAAACACATACACACACACACACTACAGTCACACCATAAACACACACACACTACAGTCACACCATAAACACACACACACACACTACAGTCCCACCATAAACACACACACACACACACTACAGTCACACCATAAACACACACACACACACACACACTACAGTCACACCATAAACACACACACACTACAGTCACACCATAAACACACACACACACACTACAGTCACACCATAAACACACACACACACACACACATTCGACAACAACACCAATGATATTCTCTCCTCCTCCTGTGACCCTCTTCTTTGACTTACCAGCGAGGTGTGAGCATTGTGGTGGGGGATGTTTGAGATACACCATGTTGAAGTCTGTACGTACACCGCTGCCAAGACCGACACCCACGTACACCCTGCTGCTGCCTTGGTGCACCTGTACGAACAACGGTACCTGGCTGTGTGTCCGCAAGAAATGTATAGGTAATTAGGTATATTGATATATTAATGTTATTATTATTATTATTCACTATTGTTGTTATTATCATTATTAAAATTATTATTATTTATTATCATTATAATTAATTATTATTGTTGTTATTATTATTAAAATCATCATTATTATTATTATCCTTATTATTGTTATTATTATTATCATTATTATTATCATTATTATACAGTAGTTATTATTATTATTGTTATTATTATTACTATTATTATTATTACACTATATGTAATAATATACAACTACATAAACACAGAGACAATACATACCAGTTAGTGTTGTTTGCTGCAATGGTGACGGATGAGAGTAGTAGGCGTGACTTAGAAGGACAAGTGATGGGTGTCCTGGGATTGGCCGGGGCGAGGGTGAGCATTTCCCTCGCCCCGTACCACCGCACCAGGCAGTGGGCACGTGCCGGGAAGTCGTTGTCTCGGTTCATCATGTCCTCCAGGAACTGCGGCAGACGTTTAGACTCGTCATCGCTGTCGTAGTCTGCGTAAACAAAAATGTTGTCTGTAATATTATATATCCGTGTACATATTTTTAAAGAACCGTACAGTAAGACCTCACAGATAGCAAGGCATGTAGTCTGGTGAAATAGTCACTATCCGTGAAACATCTATCCGCGGGGCAAAGTTTAAATAAAATTAGTCTGGACATTTTTTCATATTACAGTATACACAAAAAATAGTCTGTATATACAGTATAATGTTCATGTACAGTCGGTGACAAAAGTCCTATCGCCTCACTTGCTTCACCAAGGCACGCAATGGTCATAGTGCAAATAAATCAGTATTATATCAAAATATAATCATACAACACTTTGCGTCAATTCAAATCCTTCATTTATTATTATGAGGTGCTGCAAAATCATACACGTGTTGTTCTTTATTACCAAGATATTTACTACGATGGAAGGAAAGTGTCGGTGGATATTTGATTGTGGATGTACATACCTGTGTTGGTGTCTGGTTCCTCTGGGGGTGACTCTGCTGTGTCTGAGATGATGCTGTGGTGTGTCAACATGAACGGGAAGTCTGTAACAATAACATAACTGTAAAACAACATCATTCAGCATCGTGGGTAAAAGATAATAATAATAATATTGTTTTTTCCGACAGTTTTCTTTCATATATTATATAAAGTTCATGTTATTTGATGATCACAATGTCATATAGGCTATTGTAATTTAATGGTGGGTAAAACAATACTGTTATTCATAAAGGCTCATTCTTATACAATGTTGTTCCCGACATTTTTCTTTCAAATAATTTATATAAAGTTCATGTTTTTTGATGGTCAAGGTATCATATATTATATCATAGTGGGTAAAGAAAATACTGTAGTCAATAAAGCATCCTCATCAAACAACATCAAACACTATGAAACCAAAGTCCTCAAAGTGAAGGACCACCTTGACATGAGAGGCACACAAACACTTACTGCAGCCTCCACAAACCCACACTACATGGCACAACATCAAAACAACACCCAGTACACGATACCATACACAAATACTATCATATTTTACCCTAAACCAATCTCCAGAAACATATCCATACTCAAATCACTCATCAGTCCATCCAAACACTCAAAAACAACACACAGGTGCATGCACGACCTCCTGACATCCACCTGGCCAGGCTGCAGTGTGGCCACCACCCGGCCCTTCTAACATATCAGAAGCTGGATACCTGTCTGGGATGCAACACAGCACTTCATTCTATTAAACACATTATTGAAGACTGCAATGAACACAACATACACTCTCTGAGGGCACTGTGGGAAAGCCCGGTTCAGGCCATGGCCTTCTTCAGGAGCTCAGGGCTGCTCAGCCAGACAGCTTGTGGAACTTCAACAACAACAACAACACTACACTACCCACCACCACACAACCTCACACCACACCACTTCACAACATCACATCACATTACATCACTCACCAGCAAACTTTATCACCACATTCTTCTCCCTCCATCTGGCAGTGGCCAGCTGCCCCCTGGTGAGTGGTGACTGAGGTGGCCTTTCTCCAGACAGCCTCCACTCATGTATCGTCTCCTCCACAGTGGCTATGAAACATTCCCACTCCGAGGCCGTTGTGAAGTCTACAATCTCAAACACCTCCTGATCCTACAAGCAAGGTGGTGTACAAAGTCAGTCTTATAATATTAGTATGGTACTATATTTATCATTGGTATTTATTGTCTTATTATTAATTAAGGGGGAAGTTCACTTTTGGTACAGTAAAGCATCTTGATTCCTCCAAAGTATGCTATCAATAAAATGTATATGAACAAAAATAATGGTGGCCTGTTGCTTGGAATAGTATGGAGAAATAAGTTGCTCCAGATAATACTAACACTGTAAAATCCCATTAATATTACACCATTATCGAGTTGACAGAAGTTAGCAACATATACTCATATGGTTTAGTTGGGAAAAATTAAAAAAAGCTCTATGACTTACACCGGTATACTTTATAGGAACATGAAAACAAACAGTGAGGTAAAACAAACTTGTATTTTCATTTAGACTAAAATTCAAGAATGAGAAAAGAAGAAAGGTCCTTCATATCAGGGTTGGGTTTGGTTTGGTTAGGTTTAGTGAGGTTAAGTGAGGTAACTTTTTTTACTGTCCCTTAGGTAGGTTATTCAATGTTAAGTTATATTCTGTTGGATCATGTTTGGTTAGGTTAAGATAGGGCAGGATCCTGGCCTAAATGTATCTTTTATGTTTCCCGGAAATTGGGTCCAAATCCCAATTAAGGTATATTCCATGATATGAATCTGATTTACAAGAAGAAAGGTTCAATATGCATGTGTGATAAAGAGAGTAATTCAGTCTGGCAGAAATGGCTTGTTCTGTTCCTGTACACTTCAAGGATTCTGCCAAGTACAGTTGCAATCCAAAAAGGCTTGCTTCGAATAGTCTGATCGAGTATCAAGCAAGCTCAAGCAAATACAAAACAGTATAAGCGTGTAATTGGTTCACTAATATGTCAAATGATTCGAAACTTCAACAAGACCTGGATACAAATTTTGGAAT